>CAUDMG010002379.1:0-11259 GCA_958450375.1 Homarus gammarus | reverse complement strand
GGTGTGTGAGGCGTGGGGAGAGGGTGTGTGAGGCGTGGGGAGAGGGTGTGTGAGGCGTGGGGAGAGGGTGTGTGAGGCGTGGGGAGAGGGTGTGTGAGGCGTTGGGAGAGGGTGTGTGAGGCGTTGGGAGAGGGTGTGTGAGGCGTGGGGAGAGAGGTGTGTGAGGCGTGGGGAGAGGGGTGTGTGAGGCGTGGGGAGAGGGGTGTGTGAGGCGTGGGGAGAGGGGTGTGTGAGGCGTGGGGAGAGGGTGTGTGAGGCGTGGGGAGAGGGTGTGTGAGGAGTGAGGAAAGGGGTGTGTAAGGCGTGGGGAGAGGGTGTGTGCGGCGTGTGGAGAGGGGTGTGTGAGGCGTGGGGAGAGGGTGTGTGAGGCGTGGGGAGGGGGTGTGTGAGGCGTGAGGAGATGGTGTGTGAGGCGTGGGGAGAGGAGTGTGTGAGGCGTGGGGAGAGGAGTGTGTGAGGCGTGGGGAGTGGAGTGTGTGAGGCGTGGGGAGAGGAGTGTGTGAGGCGTGGGGAGAGGGTGTGTGAGGCGTGGGGAGAGGGTGTGTGAGGCGTGGGGAGAGGGTGTGTGAGGCGTGAGGAGAGGGTGTGTGTGGCGTGGGGAGAGGGGTGTGTGAGGCGTGGGGAGATGGTGTGTGAGGCGTGTCGACAGTGTGTTGGAGGCTTGGGGAGAGGGGTGTGTGAGGCGTGGGGAGAGGGTGTGTGAGGCGTGGGGAGAGGGTGTGTGAGGCGTGGGGAGAGGGGTGTGTGATGCGTGGGGAGAGGGTGTGTGAGGCGTGGGGAGAGGGTGTGTGAGGCGTGGGGAGAGGGTGTGTGAGGCGTGGGGAGAGGGGTGTGTGAGGCGTGGGGAGAGGGGTGTGTGAGGCGTGGGGAGAGGGGTGTGTGAGGCGTGGGGAGAGGGGTGTGTGAGGCATGGGGAGAGGGGTGTGTGAGGCATGGGGAGAGGGTGTGTGTGAGGCGTGGGGAGAGGGTGTGTGAGGCGTGGGGAGAGGGTGTGTGACGCGTAGGGAGAGGGGGGTGTGAGGCCTGGGGAAAGGGTGTTTGAGACGTGGGGAGAGGGGTGTGTGAGGCGTGGGAAGAGGGGTGCAAGGAGTGGGGAGAAGGGCGGCTTGTGAGGCCGTGGGGAGAGGGGTGTGTGAGGGCGTGGGGAGAGGGGTGTGTGTGGCGTGGGGAGAGGGGTGTGTGAGGCGTGGGGAGAGGGTGCGTGAGGCGTGGGGAGAGGGTGCGTGAGGCGTGGGGAGAGGGTGTGTGAGGCGTGGGGAGAGGTGTGTGTGAGGCGTGGGAGAGGGTGTGTGAGGCGTGGGGAGAGGGTGCGTGAGGCGTGGGGAGACGGTGTGTGAGGCGTGGGGACAGGGGTGTGTGAGGCGTGGGGAGAGGGGTGTGTGAGGCGTGGGGAGAGGGGTGTGTGAGGCGTGGGGAGTGGGGTGTGTGAGGCGTGGGGAGAGGTGTGTGTGAGGCGTGGGGAGAGGTGTGTGTGAGGCGTGGGGAGAGGTGTGTGTGAGGCGTGGGGAGAGGTGTGTGTGAGGCGTGGGGTAGAGGTGTGTGTGAGGCGTGGGGAGAGGTGTGTGTGAGGCGTGGGGAGAGGTGTGTGTGAGGCGTGGGGAGAGGGTGTGTAGAGCGACACACTACCTGGCTGTGTACAGTGTAGAGCGACACACTACCTGGCTGTGTACAGTGTAGAGCGACACACTACCTGGCTGTGTACAGCGTAGAGCGACACACTACCTGGCTGTGTACAGCGTAGAGCGACACACTACCTGGCTGTGTACAGCGTAGAGCGACACACTACCTGGCTGTGTACAGCGTAGAGCGACACACTACCTGGCTGTGTACAGCGTAGAGCGACACACTACCTGGCTGTGTACAGCGTAGAGCGACACACTACCTGGCTGTGTACAGCGTAGAGCGACACACTACCTGGCTGTGTACAGCGTAGAGCGACACACTACCTGGCTGTGTACAGCGTAGAGCGACACACTACCTGGCTGTGTACAGCGTAGAGCGACACACTACCTGGCTGTGTACAGCGTAGAGCGACACACTACCTGGCTGTGTACAGCGTAGAGCGACACACTACCTGGCTGTGTACAGCGTAGAGCGACACACTACCTGGCTGTGTACAGCGTAGAGCGACACACTACCTGGCTGTGTACAGCGTAGAGCGACACACTACCTGGCTGTGTACAGCGTAGAGCGACACACTACCTGGCTGTGTACAGCGTAGAGCGACACACTACCTGGCTGTGTACAGCGTAGAGCGACACACTACCTGGCTGTGTACAGCGTAGAGCGACACGCTACCTGGCTGTGTACAGCGTAGAGCGACACACTACCTGGCTGTGTACAGCGTAGAGCGACACGCTACCTGGCTGTGTACAGCGTAGAGCGACACACTACCTGGCTGTGTACATTGTAGAGCGACACACTACCTGGCTGTGTACAGTGTTTTGAACGAATATACAGTGCTTTGAGCGTAACTACAGTGTTTTGAACGAATATACAGTGTTTTGAGCGTAACTACAGTGTTTTGAACGAATATACAGTGTTTTGAACGTAACTACAGTGTTTTGAACGAATATACAGTGTTTTGAGCGTAACTACAGTGTTTTGAGCGTAACTACAGTGTTTTGAACGAATATACAGTGTTTTGAACGTAACTTCAGTATTTTGACCGAATATACAGTGTTTGAACGTAACTGCAGAGGTTTGAAAGAATATACAGTGTTTTGGACGTAACTACAGTGTTTTGAACGAATATATAGTGTTTTGAACGTAACTACAGTATTTTGAACGAATATATAGTGTTCTGAAAGTAACTACAGTGCTTTGAACGAAAATAGTGCTTTGAACGTAACTACAGTATTTTGAACGAATATACAGTGTTTTGAACGTAACTACAGTGTTTTGAACGAAAATACAGTGCTCTGAACGTAACTACAGTGTATTGAATGTAACTACAGTGTTTTGTGTGTGACTCGAATGTTTTGGGTTAACCTATAGCGCCTTGTATATGCGGTAGTTACCTACTGTTCAAAACACGGAGATTTTTCTTGTTATAAGCCGACTCACTACGGCAGTGATGCGAGAGTAAGTCACTGGCACGGGCGTGAGTGCTGAGTGATAGCGTGAAAATGTTCTGTCAGTCGAGTCAGGAAAGCTGTCCAGACAGATGTTAAAGGCAGTCAAAAAACAATGCAGCTCGCTCTACCTCAGGATTATAATTTATGTATCGATTGGCTACCAACAAATGGGGGATGAAATTTAATGTGGGCAAATGCAAAGTACTAAGTCTAGGAAATGTAAACAGGGAAACCATATGAACAACGATATTACAGAGAAATCCAACTGTGAGAAAGATTTAGGAGTAATGATAAGTAGGAATCTTAAACCAAGACAACAATGCGTATTTCCTCGAAACAAGGTTAACAAAGTATTTGGGTTCATACAAAGGCGTGTAAGTTACAAGACTAGCGAGGTTATCCTAAAACTATATATTGTGCTTGTGAGACCTCACTTGGATTACGCGGTTCAGTTCTGGTCACCGTACCTCAGAATGGATATAGAATCCCTAGACAGCATTCAGAGGATGACAAGACTAATCCCGGGCATTAGGAACCTTGAGTACAGAGACAGGTTAAAGCATCTTAATGTGCACTCCCTCGAGAGACGTAGAGTGAGGGGTGATATGATCGAGGAGTATAAATGGAAGTCAGGGCTGAATAAAGGAGCGATCTCGTAGCAATGGTTTGAGATTGGACAAATTTAGATTTAGGTTTGGAAATAGAAAAGTGGACGAGTGGGACAAGTTACCGAACTTCATCATTAACTCGAACACGCTGGGTAGCTTCAAATATAGGTTGAACGGATATATGAGCGATAGGGGGTTGGGTATAAACGGGGCTGCCTAGTACGGGCCAATAAGCCCGCTGCACTTTCGTTCATTCTTATGTTCTTATTACTATTCCTTTTAATTCTATTTCTGGCTTATTTTATACTATTATGTTAAGCTTTGAATGGGTTTTCCTGGGATATGTGCAGTATATAGCAGATATGTAAGTACTGTGGTTCTCGCCAATGTGTAACACTGAATTATGCTTGTATGCAATACTTCATGCTCCTCTGTAAAGATCAACGCAGAGTTATATTTTAGAATATCAAGAAAGTTTAAGCCTTAGTTGGCCGGACATTAGCATAGTTTACTGTGGAAATTACTGAGCAAACACAGAAGGTTGACGGCAAGAGAAAGACCTCACCCAGCACAGTGACCTTTGCTTGACCTACTGGCATAAAGTGTACATGAAACACCTGACCAGGACACTGAACTGTCACACACTTCTCCATCCAGATAGTGAATGAGTGTTGGTTGTGTGTTATTGATGGATGTGTTTCACTGGACCATAAGCCTGCTGGACCATCAGTTGTCCACACACATGTCCTCACACACAGGCGTATAGACGCGCACATACCACCCGCGCGCGCGCGCGCACACTCTCTCTCTCTCTCTCTCTCTCTCTCTCTCTTTCCATATTTTACTGATAATATAAATATGTGTTTTGATAGGATTGGAAATAAACCACAGAAAAATATTAAATCATTTTGCCCAATGAAATTCTGAATCTATTATTGAATAAATAATGGTTACGAGTACACGTTCATAGCCTATGTAAATTGTAATCCCATTTACTGTTTATCAAAACTTTTCAAATTAAAAAGAGAAATATACAAAAACTACTCACATTTATAGTACTTATTATATGTATGTCATATATGTTAAACGAATGAGTTTTAGGTCCACCAATATCACGTTACAATGTTTGACTCGAGGCACACACAGCTTGACGCATCCTTGACCAACGAAGGGTCAAGACGTACCTGGCGCTGCTCTCGGAGCAGCCAGGTCAACTGTTAAGTTGGCCCATACCAACTCCCTCCCCTGAACCCTCCTCCCCACCGGAATATCAACAAGTTCTCGCCAGAAGTTACAATTTCATTTAGGAAAGGAATGGAACCAGTGTTAAACAGAGGTGAACAGTGGTGAACAGTGCTTAAGTCAGCGAGAACAACTCAACAGTAACAGTCGTACTCAAGTTAACCTTCACACAGTGAGGTCCCAGGTACCCAGTGATAACGGCCCATGAGACCCAACAACAACCAGCGATGTGTTAATCCGTCTACGATAGGAAGGCCTGGGACCACACCTCACTCATATAACACCATCTGTGAGGGAATTACTACACCACGTCAGGTCCCTCATAACACCATCTGTGAGGGAATTACTACACCACGTGAGGCCCCTCATAACACCATCTATGAGGGAATTACTACACCACGTGAGTTCCCTCATAACACCATCTGTGAGGGAATTACTACACCAAGTCAGGTCCCTCATAACATCATCTGTGAGGAAACTATTACACCACGTGAGGTCCCTCCTAACACCTTCTGGGAGGGAGTTACTACACTACGTGTTTGCTGTTCAACACCTACAATAATCTGTATGTTCACCTTTCTCTAATGAAGGCTTTTGTTAAACCACCAATGTATGTAATAAATCATTTATGTCCAATGTGTATTTTCAGCCTTCGGGCTGCAGAACTTTTTCAATAAACCGTCAATTATTATTATTATTATTATTATTATTATTATGTTTTCCTTTTCGCGTAAGACCGTGTTGGAGGTGGTGATATAACGGCTCGATGCCCCTTGAAGCGATTTACAGACTTTTTTAAACTTGGCAACAGGAAATGGGGAGGGGGGGGGGGCACTGGTATAGTTCGCCTCTGCTCAATTAGATAATAGTGATGATCCGATTAAATTTAGCGGTTTACTGATGAATTTTATATCATATAATTTGCTAAACTGTTGTCAATGTATGAATATTTATACAATCTTTATTATAATATTCTGTAGGTTCATAATGACATCTGGGGACATTTGTGTCTGGCTTCGTTTTGACGGCGGTATAATTATCCTTAGTTCAGCAATACTAATATAATCTTACTCGCTTGATATTATTGAATTTATGCCTTTCTTATGGACGTAAATATCTGCCATGGTCAATATTATGAGAGCAATAAACATCTCCAACGACGTATACTGACAAGATCAACCAGTGATAGCTTGCACCATCAATACTCGGTCACCCCTCCCGAATGTCAACCATAATAAGAATTGGCTTATTATAAAAATCGGTCGTTGTTATTTCTTATAGCAAGCGTCTATCCTCTTATTCCACCCTCCTACTGCTCTACATCCACCTCCTGTTCTACATCCACCTCCTGCTCCACCCACCTTCTGCTCCATCCTCCACCTGCTCCAACCTCCGCCTGCTCCACCCTCCTCCTGCTCTACATCCACCTCCTGCTCTACATCCACCTCCTGCTCTACATCCACCTCCTGCTCCACCCTCCGCCTGCTCCACCCACCTCCTGCTCCACCCTTCTCTTCATCCCTCAGCTTAGAACACAATCACAGTTAGTCAGGAACTCTTCGGGAAGCTGTTGTGTCTTGTAAGGATTAAAGATAAAGTTGGTGAGAATTTTTTATTCCTATAATTTTTGAAGACTATATAATATTCTGAAGAGTATAAAAAAGTAAACATTGTATTTCATAAACTATAAAATCATAACATTTACTTATAATTACTCCGAGAAAATAGTAGTTAGAAAAGGCGTATGTATTTACTTTATTTGAGAGAGATAGGCGTAGCGTCACTTAGCAAATCTATTCGACTACAGATCACTTGATGGCGACACGGAATGGAAATACTGCAATGTTTTGTTGCATTCCTACAAGACGTTTCCAGTTTCTTGGTAAATAATGATTCCTTGTTTAATTAATTCGCTGTAAGATAGTGCACACAGCAGTACTGTTAATAATATTGTATTTGTAAAGAAAACAGAAATATCACGGCTGTTACTGATGAGTAACGTCACTGTTTACCGAGACTTTAGACTCTAGAGTGAAGTGGACGGAGTAGACTCGGGTTTCTAGGCACAGTTTCCACCGATTTATATTTCTTTGCTCTCTAACATGTGGTCTCCCTGAAGCCTGGTGTTGCCTGATTGTGAACATAGTATCTCGGTTAAAGTTCATAATTGCAAAATGTTAGTCAGTGAATCACAACTGTCTCTGGGCACCGGGTCTGACCGACAGCTTCTCATAACAACAGTCGACCTTCAGCCTCATCATCAGCAGTATTTTGACACAATCACACTGTATATCTTGACCAACACTGATGGTGTTTATGGCGCCTCATATATTGAGAAACCTTATACCAGTGTGAACTTATAAACTGTGTTATATAGTCTCATATCTTTGACTTGTGGACGATGAACTAAAACAGAGTTATAACGTCTGGCAAGACATTAAGGCGCCACAAACACTCGAGCGCGTTTAAGGCACATTATAATGATTATTATACAGTACTGTGTGTTGGGACGTTGCCAGGGGGTCCTTCCATATAACTATTACTGTTACAGTTATGTATAAATTGTTGGTGTATCAGACGGGGGGAGGGGGGCGCTAGAGTTTAAAAAAAACGTACTTACCTAGAAATGGTCACTGGGAGTAGAAAGTAACATGACTATTTGTGAGATAGTTGCAAAAAAGTTGAAAATTTTTAAGTTAAATACCCCCATGTCAAGACCTGGAACCATTGTTGTGGTCCTTCTTCCTCCACAGACTCTTCCAAATACTCAAGAATCAATCAATCCTCTGCCTTCTCTTTCATGGTTGGGTCTATATCACACACAGACCCTTTAGATTCATTCGTATCGGTTTCATGTTCTGGTTGGTACGGAGACAGATTCAAACATCTGAAGCAGGCAGTGCAGCAATAGCTGGCTGGGAGAGTTAACGAACTTTTGGGTGAGACTGCACCCGAACCAGCGTTACGTTGTTGGGGTGTGGAGGCCCGAGAGAATTGCGTCCTAACCTGGGACGTGGGTAGTCTCGAAACACACAGGTCCCTTCTACACAGGACCCGCAAGCCGTGGCTGAACAGGAAAATATAACTGCACGTGTAACCCAGAGGAACCTCAAAAACAGATCGTTTCAACGGATAATGTGACCATAACCTCAAACGGACTTCAAGCTGGAACATTGGCACTACCGAGACAGAGAAGAAATCTTTGAAATTATGGGTGAGAAAAATAGACTTTATGGGATCAGCCAAGACAAACTGGGGGGGGGGGGGGTGCTGACCTTATCGAGCATATTGTTATATGCCTTACTGTGTAATAGACTGAGACAGAGAAACAGTGTGGTCATCATCATAGGTCCTCTAATTACACTGGTCAACAGCCAAAATGGTTCACATATGAGATCATGCTCACACAACTAATTTCATATTGCTGAATTCGAATCTGATATTTGTTTTGTTCTATCAAACCAGGTTTTATAAAAAAGTCAATAGGTACAAATATTTAATATTCCATCACGTATCGTGCAAAAGATGAGATTATCTCATGTGACTGTGCTTTCATGACTAATTTCATATTAATGAATATTAATTGGATGTTTCATTCTACCATCAGACCTACTTTCTCAAAGAATAAAAAAAATTGTCAATATAGTAACATTATCGCGTCATGCAAGATACAATTTTAAACCTATCACAGATAAGCTCATAAAAAATTGTACCAAAAAACATAAGTTCAAATCCTTTATAATGACAAAATATGAAGTTCTAAAAGTGCTTCTGAACTTTACTCTTTCTCTTGTACAGCTTGCTCTCTTCTCGTTGCAGTGTCCAGCAATAGTCGCCCATCATGTTAGGACTGAATTGTCCCTGATATCTGCTCTCCATTATGGCGATATCTTGATGAAATCTTTCGCCATGTTCATCACTAACGTCTCCAAGGTTACCTGGGAAAAATTCAATATGAGAGTGGAAAAAATGCAATTTCAAGGACATCCTTGCTCCCAATGCATGATAATTCTGAAGCATGGTTGTTACGATTTCTTTGTAGTTGTCAGCACGATAGTTTCCAAGAAAATTCTTTGACACATTGACAAATGATTCCCATGCTTTTTTCTCCAGTGGGTTCAATGTTTTGGTGAATTCGCTATCATTAACTAGTATACGAATTTGTGGTTCATTCAAGACACCTGCTTTCAACTTGGCTTCGGAAACCACACCACCTAGTTTCTGAGATAAGTATAGAGTCCCAGCACCGAATTGATCCATAGCTTTGATGAAATTTTTAGCCAAACCGAGCTTTAGATGCAGTGGAGGCAAAATATCTTTTCTGGATCTACAAGTGGATTGTGAGCACAGTTAAACCTTCCAGGCGCATCTCTTGGTCTTGTCGGCCAATCCTTTCTCACATAGTGCTCTGCATCAGCTCTGCTGTTCCACAAGTACAAAAAGCACATGTGCTTTGTGTAGCCACTCTGAAGGCCCAGTAGTAAACTGATGACTTTGAGATCGCCACATATCTTCCACTGATGTTTTTCATACTCTATAGCGGCCAACAGAATTTTCATTGTTTCATAGCTCTCAGTCATTTTTGTTGCGTGTGCTATTGGGACAGATGGAAGCCGATTGCCATTGTGTAAAAGAACAGCTTTCAGAGAGTCTTTTCCTGAGCCTATAAACAGCCTCCAATCCTCTGTCTTGTATGTTTCAGACTTGCAGAGTTGTTGCATGAGAGATACTGCGTCCTCGCAATAACAAAGGTTGTTTGCCATCTTGAAAAATGCAGACAGCTGTCTATGTCGGAAACGCGCTGTAGTGATATGCACTCCATCTTCTAGCAGGTTACGCTGCTTTAGTCTGGATCCCAAACCCTCAGCCTTTTCTTTTGACAAGTTTAGGTCCCTGATGAGATCATGAAGCGCTTCTTGAGTAAATAGTTTAGGCCTGGTATTTTCAGAGTCATCCTGGTAGTCGTTTTCCATTGAGGTAGAGGTAGAATCGGAATCACTCAATTCTTGTTCAGTCGGTGGATTTGGGACTGGAAGTTCGGCACTGTGCGGTACTGGTCGGATTGCAGAAGCAATATTGGGGTACTGTACCTTGCCTCGTGTCTTGATTTTTATTCCCTTAATATTTGTGAGACAGAAGTAGCAGTCACTACTGTGGTCTTTAGGTTCACGCCATATCATTGGTACAGCAAACGGCATTCCTGAACTTCGTTTACCACACATCCACTCGCTCAGGTGGTTAACACAAGACTTACAGGCTACATGAGGTGCCCATTTCTTGTCTTGGTCACCCAAATGACATTTGAAGTAACTTTTGTAGTTCAGTCGAACAGCTTTTGTGATTGGTTTCTTGAGGCTACCAGGAGTGAAGGCACCACATATGTAGCAAAAACTGTTAGCACCGTTCACACACTTGCGACGTTCCATGTTTTGTTAATTTCAGAGTAATTACAAATCATGCAGGTGTAGATATGCAATATCATGAATCAGCAAACTGAAACAAACAAAAAAGCACAAATCAGGACAAAATAATTGCATAAGTGGAGCCAATGAGCATATAAATTACTGTATGAATAGCATGGTACACTAAATATATAGATATGCTGGTTCTGAAAAACTGAGCCTGATACAGCTATACGAATGTCATAATTGAGTTCAGCACATACAATTACACTAGAATCAGACTGTTTTGATCCAGAACCATGAGAATTTTTGTTTTATGTTGTCCAGTGTTACCATTCTATCTTTGGACGCGTCCTTCACCACCCTGGAACGACAGAGTCAATCAACTACATCACTATACATCATCATCAGAGACTCTCACTCGTAAAGTTAAGATTCAGATCTCAAGTTAAGACTCGGACACCCCCAGCTTCTTCCCTTAACCTAAAATGTACTTCAGGTATCAGTTGTTATAATTACATTTACCCATCCTCCCCCCTACCAAAGCACTACCATTAAATAAAGTTCTTCCATCTTGCTGTTCCTTATATACAGGTATACCAATCATCCCACAATGATGACAAAGCGGTTTGAGGAATACATTTGTCACCTTAAACCATGAGTAACACACCTGTCACATTAAACCATGAAGAACACACCTGTCACCTTAAACCAAAAGAAACACACCTGTCACTTTAAACCATGAGCAACACACCTGCCACCTTAAACCATGAGCAATACACCTGCCACCTTAAACCATGAGTAACACACCTGCCACCTTAACTTATAAGGAACACACACCTGTCACTCTAAAGCACTAACATATCACTACCAAACATGCACACAATTGCCACCAAAAACCACCTTATATTGTTTGATAATTATCAAACA
>CAUDMG010002378.1:0-54712 GCA_958450375.1 Homarus gammarus | reverse complement strand
CGATAGATCATATTAGGTCTAAAGGAGGGATCCCTATCATATGGAGTGTCCTGCCTAGAAGGAGAGTTGGCGGTGAATGGTTGTCAAGGGCGGTTGGTGTCAACGACCGTCTTGACAGATATTGCAAGTCAATATCTGTCCCATTCATTGACAACTGGGACAACTTCTACGGCAGAAGGGACCTTTATGCTAGGGATGGGGTGCACCTGTCTCTGGATGGGGTGGCAACCCTGGCTGGGTCTCTGGAGGGGGCAGTTCAAAGGATATCGAAGTCTTTAAACTGCTAGGGGAACATATGGGCACGGGGGTGGGGGAAACTGCAGTGGGAGCGGGTAAACAAAGTAAAATATTACAGGGAAATAGTGTTAGGAATGATGACAAAACTAAATTACACAGGGAGTTTAAAACTAAACGCGGTAAAGGGAGGACTCAGAACACGACTAACTTAAATGTCTACTACGCGAACAGTAGAAGTATGAGAAACAAAATTGATGATATTAGGGCCTTGGTATGTACCGAAAAAATCGATATAATTGCATTCACTGAAACATGGATCAACCTAGACTCGCGCGAGTTGCCGGTCGAATACCAAATTGCGGGTTACAAATTGTTCCATACCGATAGGCAAACCAGGAAAGGAGGCGGAGTTGCAATCTATGTTAGGGATAATCTGAAGTGTGAAATAAATAAGGAAATAAAAACTGAGAGGAATACAGAAACAATTTGGATAGAATTAAGCGAAGGTAGGGAAAACTAATCACAGGAGTTATATATAGACCTCCCAATCTTGATAGAGTCAATGAGCGACTTACCTCTGATGAAATGCGCAGGGCTTCCATACACAACAAAGTCTGTATAGTAGGCGACTTTAATCTTGGCCAAATAGATTGGACTGACCTTAAGGGTAACTCAGAATCAGAGGATTTTCTCGAGACGATCCAGGACTGTTTCCTTCGTCAACATATAACCGAACCCACACTGGGCAATTATATACTCTATTTAGTTCTGTAGAACAGAAAAAACCTCATTAGCAATGTCGAGGTAGGGAACGAACTTGCAAACAGCGATCACAAAGAAATTCGATTCCAGTTAGATTTCCAGGGCAGACGTAAGGAAAATTCCACTAAAGTACCAGATTTCAGAAGGGCAAACTTTGACAGTTTAAAGAGGCAGCTGAGAGAGGGAGTGTCGCGCTTGGCCATGAACCTGACAGATGACTCGGACCTGATAACGACATCTGAGACTGCCGAGTTCCACGTCAATTTAAATAATGAGTTACTTAATGCACAAAGGCAGAACATACCATACAAAAAACTCAGATTAGACAACAATGACCCTAAATGGATAAATAATTATATAAAGAACATCATTGGCCAAAGGAAGGGTATAGGTAGAAGGATAAAGCGTGGCGAAATTTACCTCCAGGATTATTATAAGATATTGGCGAGTAGGGTTAAAACCGAGATAAGGAAAGCCAAGAGGAATAATGAGGTAAGGATACCAAGGGAGGCGAAGACAAACCCCAAAGAATTCTACCAAATGTATCAAACTAAAACACGAGAAAAGATTGAACCAATACGGTCAGATACCGGTGAGCTCACTGATAACGAAGGAGAAATGAGCAATATTTTGAATAAATATTTTTCAATAGTTTTCACCACCGAAAATTTAAACATGATACCCGAGGCACAGACTCTATTCAGAGATAGTGAAGAAAACAAATTAAGCGAGATAGTAGTGACTAGTAACGATGTTAGTAAGCAAATAGACAAACTAAAGCCTAATAAGTCACCTGGTCCAGATGAGATATTTTGCCAGGGTATTAAAGGAATGTAAGGAAGAGCTTAGTATGCTCTTAGCTAAGTTGTTTAACATGTCCTTAAAAACAGGTGTAGTACCAGAATCCTGGAGGATAGCGAATGTAATACCGATTTTCAAGAAGGGGGATAGATCATTATCCTCTAACTATCGCCCAATCAGTCTAACATCAATAGTAGGCAAATTACTGGAAGCAATCATTTCAAACTCTATTCGAAATCACCTGGAGAAGCACAGATTGATCAATGATTCCCAGCCTGGCTTCACACGCGGACGTTCTTGTCTAACTAATCTATTAACATTCTTTTCATCAGTTTTCGAATAGGTGGACGAGGGGCACAATTATGATGTGGTATGTCTCGACTTTAGCAAAGCCTTCGACAGAGTCCCCCCACGAAAGACTAATTAGAAAGGTAGAAGCTCATGGAATCAAAGGTAACATCCTTAAATGGATTAGGGCGTGGTTACAGGAGCAACGTCACAAGTGGAGTTCCCCAAGGCTCAGTACTTGGACCATTATTATTTATTATATACATAAACGACATAGATATCGGCATAGACAGCAACATAATTAAATTTGCTGATGACACTAAAATAGGACGTGTAATTAAATCTGACGAGGACTCCGCAAAACTACAGGAAGATCTAAACAAATTTTTCGAATGGTCTGAAAAATGGCAGATGAAATTCAACGTGGACAAATGTAAAGTACTCAGTATAGGAGATGTAAACAGGGTAACCAGATACCAGATGAACAACGATGCCATAGAGAAATCCAACTGCGCGAGAGATTTAGGAGTAATGATAAGTAGGAACCTTAAGCCAAGTAAACAATGTGTTTTTGCTCGTAACAAGGCTAATAAAGTACTTGGGTTCATACAAAGGAGTGTTAGTTACAAGACTAGCGAGGTCATCCTAAAACTGTATCTCGCTCTTGTGAGACCACCCCTGGATTACCCAGTTCAGTTCTGGTCACCATATTACAGAATGGATATAGAATCATTGGAAAGAATTCAGAGGAGAATGACAAGACTAATCCCGGGCATTAGGAACCTTGAGTATAGAGACAGGTTAAAGCACCTTAATTTGCACTCCCTCGAGAGACGTAGAGCGAGGGGCGACCTGATAGAGGTGTATAAGTGGAAGTCAGGGCTAAACAAAGGGGACATTACAAAGGTACTCAAACTATCCAACCAGGAGGGAACTCGTAAGAATGGTTTTAAATTAGACAAATTTAGATTTAGGCGTGAAATAGGTAAACACTGGTTTGGAAACAGACTTGTGGATGAATGGAACAAGTTGTCAAATATCATCATTAACTCGAATACCCTGAATAGCTTCAAACATAGGTTGGATGCTTATATGAGCAATAGGGGTTGGGTGTAAACGGGACTGCCCAGTATGGGCCAATAGGCCCGCTGCAGTTTCCTCCATTCTTATATTCTTATGTTCTTATGTTTACAAGAGCCATTAGTCACCTTGACAGGAAGGCGATAAGCAGATACCCAGTGGTACCTTCTCAGGATATCACGTGTCGACCTAACCCTCATCGAACTATCGACCTAACCCTCATCGACCTGGACCAGAACAGATGTTGTGGGTAGAGAACCTCCAACAGTGACGTCATCGAGAGCGGCGATCATCTAGACGACTACGTCATACACCCAGCCCAGCTGACCAGATGTAAACAAGAGGATTTCTCCGAGATACTACAATCAACTCTACGGTATTAGGTATTTCACAAACAATCATTAGTTATATATACACATACTATATATAATTTTAAAACATATCTTCACACGGTAGACATCGTGATAGATTATTAATTATCAAGTGCCTTGTAACAATAATGGAAAAATATCTAATACAATTAATTATCACTAAAATTACATTTCACATTGCCTTATTGTGAATGGATTGGCAAAGTCATTAAACATTTAAATCTAAGAAACATTTATGGATCATTCATGTATTGTTAACGATCAACTTATTGAAGACTTAGATGGTGATTCAATTGACACTGTACCTCATGACACTGTTAACACTGACACATGTGAACTCGAAGGTGCGCATGAATTACAAGTCATTGAACCTGAACTAACAGTAAACACTTCAATAGAAGTTAGTGAAGCAATCATAGATAAAACAAATAACGAATTATTATTTACACAACTTAGGTCAGGACGTTCTTACGACACTACACCTCTGTATAGTGAACCTACCTCTGACTGTGTATTGATATCTTCTGATCAATGCACGAGTAATTTACCAGCATTGCCATTAACTAGTAAACCCATAACCACTAACATGACTAACCCAATGGCGCATGCAACTAATGTGTGGAAAATATTACCACAGCATGATCGAATACGAGACTTCACAGGGGAAGAACCTAACTATAATGTATTTGCATTTCTCCGAGCATGTGAGGATGCAATGAGACATAATAATGTCCAAGATGACGAGGACCGTAAAGCATTCGTCCGTGGTTACATTAAACCGGCATGTCGCGCAAGTAACCTAATGAATGCTTCTGCCTTTACTAGATCAATATATGATGAGTTCAAAAGAAATTTGATAAGATTTTTTGACCAGGGAGGAGGCGACAGTCATGTTACATGGGTTTTTAGAATGGTAAGCAAAACATTGACGCGAATCCAAACACAGGATCTCTTCATGGCACAGTAGGGTGTGTCATACGGAGGCTAATTTTTTTTTTTTTGAGTTTGAAAATCGGCCCATGGTATTAATGATGTAGTTCTATGTGCAGAATCATGTGATATCTTCAGATTTGAAAAGTTTTCATTTATTGCTAGGTAAATTTTAACTTGAAATCTTATGAAAATTCAGTATTCCCACCCTTTTACCAACACCACTAAATAGCTTACTTAAAGTAAAGTAAATGTATCAGGTCAATTTATTAGGATGAAAATGATCCAGAATAGTGAAACGAATGATCTTGACACATTTATTAAATTTAATATTCCTTTATAAAACAAAATCATCAAATACAAAAACCGGTTTTATCACTATGACCAGGTGTTGCTGCACACCATAGAGAACATGTCTTTCTTGCTTCTGTTTCTACTCATCACCTCCCTGCTGACCACCTGAGCTCGGATTTCGCCTTCCCTCCTCTCCTGGCTGTACACGTGACTGCTGGCCTCGCTCACTTGCTGTACACAACGCTCTATACTCTGGGTGTGTGAGGGCCAGGCAGGGACATGCATGGGGTTGTCCAGGAAAGCTCTGACTTGAACATTGGTGAGGCTGCAGGTAAGAGGGGGCTCACTGCCAGCCTGGATGTTATCCAGATCTATGAGATCAGTGAGGGTCTTGGCACCTAGATTGACTTCAGGAGTCTTCCTGACCCTGAAGGAATCGTCACCAACTGATTCGTCATGCCCAGATCCTCTCATAAGTCTCATATCCAAGATCTTTTTGACTGCCACTCTTCTCTCCTCCTCATCCTTACTGCAGAGCATTGTCTGCAGAACTGCCTCGGGATGAGCATACCAAGAAGATCTCCTCACAGTCTGCTCCACAATCTGAACAACCTTCCTTGGCTGACTCCTCAGGAGCTCAAGCTGGAAGAGAACATGCCTCGGACCTTCGGAGAACGATGACTTGACCTTGGTGTTGAACCAATTTGGCAAGTAGACACTCACGATGAATTGGACAATAAGTCTCAGGTTGTGAAGCTGGTTCCCTTTCAGTTTATGATGAGCGACCCAAATTCTGCAGAACCTGAGAGCCGTTGTGAGCCACCTAGAATGTGAGACTGGACCTATCTGCAGGTAAGCAAGTCTATCAGGCATGACCCCAGTTTTGATGGCACTGCAAATCATGTAACCATAGTACTGGTCAGTACTCAGGTCGTCAATGACAGTATGTGCAAGCTCAACGAGTGGAGGGCCAACTGTGATTTTTTCAAAGCTCGGATTTATTTCTAACTCAGTGGCAGAGTCCAGCATCTTGCCAAGAGGACCAGACCATCTGTTGTTTGAAAGAGTCTTGCCATCCAGCTCCTGGATCAGATGTCTGAGTGGCAACTCGTTGGTGTGGAGGTCACAAACAATCCAGACCAGCTTCCTCCCAATCTTCCGCTCTATCCACTGTATGACCCCCTCCCCCCTTGCCACCCTGTGTTCGTGTTGGTGCTGTCCCCTCCAATGGCCTGCAGGGTCTGGTCTACGTTCCTCTCTCTGAGCCAGTTCACAATGTTATCTGCCACTATCTCAGCTGGTTTCCTGATGTCATCTTTCTCTGGAGTGAAATGCCACAAATACTTCCCTCCTGGTTCACTGCAGCAGGAGTAGTGTTCCTCCTTCACCATGGCAGGGAACAACTTGCCAGAATCTCCAACTTTCATGAACACTTTAGTGTCATCCCTTCTCCCATCAAAGAACAAACAATTGATTCCATTTTCTCTTATCCCCTTATCAAACTCCTCTTCTAGGTTACTGACAAGTTTCTCCTAAGCTCTCCTTACTTTGTTATGATCTATCACCAGGTGAACATCATCAGGTGTTATCAAACCACCGTCAATCCAGGCAGCTGTTGCTATCTCTGCAGTTTCTCTGAGACCAGTGTGGTGTCGCATGCTGGCCAGAGCTATGCTCGGGATATCTTTCCTATTTCCAATGTTATGCCTGGAAGGTTTGGGATCATTATTTTCTGGGTTAGGGACAAAGTCACCATTCTCCTGGTCAGCACTCGGATCAGCCATGGGGAAGTCATTAAACTCTGAATCAGCTTGACTCCAATCATCGGCCTTTTTTACCTCACCCTGGGCCTTCTCAAGTCTCTTTTCCTCGGCAACTCTTCTCCTCTTCTGTCTCTCTGTGGCAGCCTCCTGTCTCTTGGACTCCGGAATATCTTGGCTAGAAATCATGAGAGCCCCTATACTGCCAGTCTTCTCTCTCTGTGCTTTGACAAATGCCAGTTCGATCACAGGAATCTTCAGTTCACGCTTGCAAATACAGGAGATGTGGGCCTCGGATTTACAGTCACGATCGCATCATAACTCAGGACAGAGAACAATTGGGCACTTGCAAGTAATTATGTCAAATAACTGGTCCAGTTGCTTGGCAAAGCTGTCCTTAACTGCAAGTTTTCCTCTCCCAAGAGAGATATCTCTTGCCTTTTCCCAACTGGCTAGCAGTCTCTCACTAATCTTCTTCTGACTTATGACTGGAGGCTTGAACTGAGCGTTAGCCAGAGTGTACTGTGCCGAGACAGCTTTGGTCATATCACTGGTAATGTCTTTGTTTGTGTAAGTTCTTTGGTTCTTTTCACTGATTTGCCTGATTAAAACACCGTATCTCAAAGCATCTCTCAATGTAGGCAACTCCGACTTCAGGAGCTCTCTCCCAGACCCAAGATAGTGACTGAGATGGCTGGATTTTTGGTTCCTCGTCCTGACACAAGCAGCCATCGCAAATATTATCAACTTATAAATGCATCAGAATCTGAAACAGAAAAAAATATTGTTAGTTGGGTTGTTAAAGAATGAAGTCAGAAAGCAATGTTCACTGTTTAATTGTAATGCACTAATGCAGCTGTACGTTAGATTTTCGATAAATTTCACGCTAAAATTTACCTAGCAAAAGGTTGCAAAATATTAAAACTGAAATTATTTTCTGTTTATATACACTAAAATCTACCAAAAAAGTGATGGGCCATTAGTTTTAGCTGATCTTCCTTCCTATGACACACCCTAATGGCACAGTCTATGGCGGGACAAGCTTATGACGACGCGAAAACACACTTCTCCGCTTCTGATTGGTGGGAAAACAACCGTACCATGAGTGAGGAAAACGTGTATCGTCTTATTGAGTATATCCAATTTATATTTCTTATTCAAGAAAAAGAGTTCAAGCAAGCTAAACGGGAAAATTACCCCCAGTCAGCGAAACTCAGATTATGCAGAAAAGATAATACAAAGAACCCCATACATACCTCGTGATAGTACCATTGCACCGGTGGCAATCGCACCAATTAAGGTTAAAAAAGAAACAGGTGCCAAGCCTAAACAAAAAACTGTTTGTAAAATTTGCAAGAAACAGAATCATAAGACTAAAGACTGTTTCTATGCACCACAAAACGGTAATACCTATCAGTTTAACAAAGTCAAGAAAAGCAACTTCAAAAATCAAAATCAAAAGTTAAATCCAAGTGCAGTAAGCAAGACCTAAAATGCTTCTGAACCCAAAAGTGACCAGTGGTGTTTACTACATCATTCTACATCACACAGTTCAGAGGATTGTGTAACTCTGCAGCAATGCAGGCAGGATTATCTAGAGCGCAATCAACGGCGGCAAATTCAAAATCCGTCGGGGGAAGATTTGCGACATGTCCAACACGACCAGGGATAAGATCACATATAACTAACAATGCTTCCATGACAGCGTCATTGATCGCTGCACTAAGTAAAGAGGAAGTATTGACAATACCAGTGAGTGTAGGTAACACCAAGCTCTCTTTAGACAAAGATACAGGAGCGTGCGTTAATGTTATCTCGTTAACGTCATTTACTGAATTGAATCGACGTTCTCCTGACAATAAATGGCAAATAAGACCTACTGATGTCGATCTCTCCGGAGTATCAGGCCAACATTTAGATATTATGGGAGTCATTACATTACCTATAGGTTTTTGTGATTCCAGTGAAATCATTCTAGCTGAGTTTTATATAGTAAAAGATTTTTTTCTACCAGCTGATGGATTATTAGGTCTTCAAACACTAAAACAAAATAATATAGATGTCCAACCTAGTCGACATACTATAACATTTAATAGCACTACATACCATGCTATGCAAAATTCACATCCAATGCTCAGAACAAATGTGAAAGTGATAACTAACTCAACAGATACGAGGAAGGTTGTCCACGAACCCAAACTTACTAAAGATTGGAGCATAGTATCTGCAATCCTAACAGGTACTCAACATTTTCAGAATGAGGAAATAACCAGAGCTACTGTCCGGTTGCCATATGTCAACACTGGTACTGACGTAGTCTGTCTTAGCGAAAGCACTAAGATTAAAGGTCTGTCATTTGAGTCTACCTTGAGCACAATTAGACCAGGTGGTTTAACAGATATCCTTGTTCTTAATAGAACTGGCGGTCCCAAAATATTGAAAAAGGCATGTTGTCTTTGTAATTTCCTGGTGTACCATACTAATGTGGTTGCACAGCCTACTCAGTTGCCAATTGCTAGCGTTGCACCAACGCAGGAACAGACCAGACAGGAGAAGTTGGAACAAATAACTCCACAGGTCAAGGTGATTGACCATCTCCAAGGCAAAAGTGAACTCCTAGAGTTACTAGCTGACTATCGTGACATAGTAGCATTACCTGGGGAACCGCTAGTTCAAACAAAATTAACCTCACATCACATATCTTTAAAACCAGACACTAACCCTGTCTACATACCAGCTTATAGATTACCTCATAGCCATCGGCCCATAGTTGAGGATATGGTTAAAGATATGATTGAACAGAAAGTAATCACACATTCGTCATCTCCTTGGAATTCTCCTCTTTTTCTAGTTCCGAAGAAAGATGGAGGATGGCGACCTGTTATTGACTTTCGACGAGTCAATGAAGCAACTATACCGGATAGGTACCCGATGCCTGTTCTGAGTGATTTGTTGCAATCCTTGGGAAAAGACAACGCAGTTTTTAGTAACCTCGATCTTATTAGCGGGTATTGGCAAATTCCTCTTAACGAGAGATCCCGCGAGGTGACTGCGTTCAGCACGCCCTTGGGACATTTTGAGTTTTTAAGAATGCCATTTGGACTACGAAATGCGCCATTAACATTTCAACGAATGATTAATACACTGTTTGCAGGGATGATTGGCAATACAGTTTATGCCTATCTAGATGATTTGATTATTGTAAGCAAAGATGTAAACAGTCATCTTGTCAAATTACGTGAAGTGTTTAAAAAACTTCATAAAGCAGGTTTGAAAATTAAGCTCTCTAAATGCGAATTTCTCAAATCTAAAGTTCAATTCCTTGGACACGTAGTTGATGGGATCGGCATCCATACTATGGACTGCAAGGTTAAAGCAGTTGAACGATTTCCCGGTCCTACAAATGTAGACAAAGTGCGTAGTTTCCTCGGACTTTCCGGCTACTATCGCTCATTCATTCACGGGTATGCTAAGTTAGCCGCCCCGCTGACAAAATTACCGAAAAAAGATGCAACATTTGTTTGGAACAATGAACAAGAAAACAGTTTTAATGCATTAAAGGAAGCATTGACCAATGCACCAGTATTGGCATTTCCTGATTACACTCAACCTTTCACCCTGTGCACCGACGCCTCCGGACAAGGGCTAGGAGCTGTTCTCATGCAGCTAGACACTAGAGGGAAAAATAGAGTAATTGCTTATGCAAGCCGTAAACTTAATGATGCAGAAACACGCTATTCAGTAACTCATCTAGAGGCGTTAACGGTTGTCTGGTCATTAAAGAAGTTCAAAGATGTGATATTTGGTTATCAAATAACAGTCTATACGGATCATGCAGCCGTAACGGAGTTATTCCAAGGAAAGAACCTCACTGGCAGACTTGCACGTTGGTACTTGACCATTCAAGAATTCGAACCAGTCTTTAAACACTTACCGGGACGCGCGAATGTGGTGGCCGACGCACTGCCTAGACACATAGCTCCAGTCATACAAATACCCTCGTTCACGCCGCAAAAATTAAGGGAGGAACAACGGCAAGATCCAATGTGGTCTAAAGTAATTTATGCTCTAGAATCAGGTGAGGAGGACAATCTATCAAAGTTACCTCTTCCGTTCAAACAGTTTGAACTGCAACAAGACATACTGCACCGTACAACAAAAACAGTGCAGGATACTGTCACACAAATTGTTGTACCTGACAACCTTCTCGACACGGTACTCACTCTGTACCACAATACACCTCAAGCAGGCCATCCAGGGCGTGACAAATGCCTTGCAGAAATAAGAAAATCTTACTATTGGAGTACAATGAAAAGGGACATCGAGCGACACATTGCTAATTGTTTATCTTGTGCTCAACACAAGGGAACTACGATGCACCCAGCTCCAATTCTCGAATACATGACGCCCGAACGTCCATTCAACACAGTCGCAATCGACTTATTGCAACTGCCAAAAAGCCATCAAGGCTCTACCTGTATGATATATATGGACACAAAGTAGTACCTTCAGCTGTATATTATTATATTACTCTTATATTACTCTTATTAATTATGTATAGTAAAGTATTACAGAACATGTATTAATTCTATGTAATATTCTATTTATTGTGCACCATATTATGTATAAAAATTATCACATTTATACTTTATGTATTCAGCTTGTGAATGCTGGCATCTGTACAGGCCAGCGCGTAGTAATACATAGATAGATGTAACTAGTCAAGACCTAGTCCTGGTGGCGTGCCCACAGGCTCCTGCGTCCTACTGTATTATATCTCCCGAACGAGAATAGAACCTACTTCTAAGACAACAAGTGTTTGTGTATACCCTCAGTAGTATAAAACATTCTTTGGGTATCTTCCGGCAATACGCTAGACTACCTATATGCTTGTGTGTGTTGATCACTTCTCCAGATTCGTGATTCTAGTTCCCTTGGAGGATAAATCCGCGGAGACTGTGGCACACGCTTTAGTGACGCATCTCATATGTCCGTTCACTACACCTAGGGTTATTCTATCTGACAACGGATCAGAATTTAAGAATCAACTTCTTGCAACCATATGCCAACAATACGGCATTCAACAAAGCTTCACAGCAGCTTATCACCCGCAATCAAATGGCCTAGTTGAGCGGACCAATCGCAAAATCCTAGAGATTCTCAGACATATAGTGAATCCAATGCAGGTAGCATGGGAGGATTGGTTACCTCAAGTAGCAGCGTCAATAAATGGGTCAATCAATAGCTTCACAGGCAAAGCACCCTACTATATCATATATGGGACCGATAAAAGGTTACCCTATGACATACTTACAGGACCTAAACAACCTGTATATAACATGGTTGATTATGCAAAGAAGCAAATAAATACCTTCATTGACATCCATGGAAAAGTGCGTAAACAATTAGCAGCATCGCGCGCTGAAATGATTTACACACAACATAAACATGCTAAGCCTATCACGCTTCAAATAGGTGACGCTGTCATGATAAGAGAACATGAAAGAATCTCTAAACTTTCGCCGACATTTTCAGGACCCTTCCTGATAATTGCCAAAGAGCACGGTCACAAATTCAAAATACTTAAACCAGATACTCAAATTACCGACGTAGTACACGTGGATAGATTAAAAAAGGTTCAGCCCTGACTTGCTTTCCACCATTGTACACAACGTTCCTACAGTAGACTCTACGTCTGCACAAAATGAAAACAAAAACGCCCAAGACGTACCTATGCAGGTCGTAGACACTACAAATACACAAGCTGTATCCAATGAGTATCGCATGAAACTACGTTCTACACGTACAGATTAAGCGTAGATAGATGCACGTCTGTATACTACAAGCTCAGAAATATGAATGTTATATAACACAAGCTGTTATTAATCTCTTTGACGCTTTGCAGATAGCCAAGAGAGATCTGTAAATAAACCCCTATCTATGATGTTATTCTTGTATGCATATCCTATTGTTTTCTACTTCTAAGATTAATGCATGATATATGGGACTAATCCTAATAAAATAAACTGACAATTTTGACATTGGTTAAACAAACTGAACTTCTTCTAAAAGTGAATGACTAATCTTAATAGCTGCAGATGAACAGGAAATGCTGATACGCTGTAGGTCGTCATATTGACACTAGCATATACTATTAAGCTCAGCATACACATTCATCAATATTTTCACACCTAGATCTGTGTCCATGCACGCCTTCATAATGTTCAGTATTTTTGTATTTTAATTTTGCCTACACAGTACAGATTAATTTCGCTGTGTCAGGATAAGAGCAAGTTAAGGGTTACTAGATGAGGCCAGACAATTAACAAGTTACTCGCCATTTCCCTAAAAAACGTTGCCAACCCATGAACATTTTTTCCTTACTTTGTGAATTTGAATTTATGATTTTATAAATACATAAAACCAATAGTCAATGTTCAGTAAACTCATTAAAGTTCTAATAAAAATGAATAAAAAATATTAAAAAAACAATTTCTTATATAAGTGAAACATTTTTGTATACTTAGCAATTATTATTCATTTTTAATATCTTAAGATTTGTGAAATCAAGCCTTGTGGTACCAACCTTTACCATTTGTGTTATTCAGTGTACGAGTATTTTGTTTGAGCAGAAACATTTTAGAAAGGCACTGTAGGCAAGTTCTTTGAATCTCAACCACCATTAACATAAGGTTGAAGATCTCAGCCTAGCTTAAGCACACACACCATTATAACAAGGTTAGGTACACATAGGGCTTATCTGCATGGATTTACACCGCATGGAACTCTGTGGGTGGTAGCCGAGCGATGTTCTAGCCTCTATCAATCAGCATTATATAAATATGGGCTAAGGACATATATTCATTATATTCATTCTATCACCCAGACTATTGAGCATAAAACTACATAAGCATTTGTTCTGTCACACCTCCTAGGGTGGACAGCACACATAAACATTTGTAGTTTCACACAGATTCAGGTTACAACCCATAAATATATGTCCCCAGGCCTCCGTGAGAGTAGGCCTGTGGAGTGTAGCCTCTTATCTCTGTGTTGACTTATAGATTACATACCCCCTTACAAGTAGACAGAGATAGGTTCGCCTAGTTCACAGTTTCACACAGTTCACCAGTTCACAGCCAGACAGCGTACCAAAGAGACATGTGTGAGCATAGCTCCCAAGGCTGTATCTCTCTCTAATTCTATCAGCTAATTACAAGCTAATAGCTAATGCTCAGTAGTCTGTCAACAAACAATCCTGTAACTACCAGAGCATCCAATATAACTAGAAAATCACCAAGTGTGTTTACATTAAACCAAGGAACCACAAATGAAGATAATAGAACCTGTGTACACTTGTGTATACTTACAAGCTAAGATAATTACAAGTGTAACCCAGGTGGGCTTGGACGACTCAACGACTCAACTCAACGACTCAAAACTACAACTGTATCAAAGGTGACACGCCGTGAGACTACTTATTATCTCACCCAGCTTCATCAAAGGTACCAGCGACTACTCTACACTCGTTCAGGCAAGTGTTAACAAGTGAGATCGTTTGATATCAAACCCCCGCCCAAACTGTGCTGGGGTGGGCTAATCCCCGTAATAAAAGAGAGAAAAAACAAAAACTCAAATCATTTTATCATAGCTGGATGATAGTTGTACTCGATTCCGAGTGAGAGCAAAATATAAGTAGTATTAGTGTCCGTCAGTCAGGGGTGAGTGTCCGCAACGTCGTGTTTTCTGTTCTCTTTCAAATTTCCTTAGAACCCCGTAATACGTAAAGTTAATATATAAAATTTGACGCTTTATTAGACTAAAAGCTTACTAATAAAATGTGGCACTGATGATAATTAGGAATGAGAGGAAAAAATTGACTTGAGCATCTCCCTACCACAGCCATACTACCTGAAACCATCACCAACCCTCTCTCCTACCAGGAACCCTCCCCGGTATGACTTGAAATTAAGTATTTCTTTATGCAGCGTTTTTTATACCTGTCCCCCTGACACTCATACTAGGCAGCTTATATCATCGAGACATTGTGTAGTTCAGAGAGGATGTGCACATAGACACGTCATGGATTGGATTGTTCACATGATCGAAGTGTCTAGCAGACGGTGCAGGGCGACTTGTGTGTGGAAGGCATTTCGTGTGCGCTCGCAAATTCATTAGTTCTCGTCTTTCAATTTAAGTTGAAAGAATTATTAATGGTATTAATTGGTTTGTTCCTGACAGTGCTGGCAACACTGCAACTAGGCATGAAACGCTCCCTTTAAACCACAGAGCAAAGCTTAAATTTTGCGCCTGGTGTTCGTGCGTGCATGTCTGTGACGGTGTAACAAAACCAGTTTAGGCAAAACTACCTGGCACAGGACTTTTGACCGGGACTGTACATAAGAACATAAGAACATATGAATGGAGGAAACTGCAGCGGGCCTATTGGCCCATACTGGGCAGTCCCGTTTACACCCAACACCTATTGCTCATATGAGCATCCAACCTATGTTTGAAGCAATTCAGCGTATTCGAGTTAATGATGATATTTGGTAACTTGTTCCATTCATCCACTACTCTGTTTCCAAACCAGTGTTTACCTATTTCACGCCTAAATCTAAATTTGTCTAATTTAAAACCATTGTTACGAGTTCGCTCCTGGTTGGATAGTTTCAGTACCTTTGTAATGTCCCCTTTGTTTAGCCCTGCCTTCCACTTATACACCTCTATCAGGTCGCCCCTCGCTCTACGTCTCTCATGAGAGTGCAAATTACGATGCTTTAACCTGTCTCTATACTCAAGGTTCCAAATGCCCGGGATTAGTCTTGTCATTCTCCTCTGAATTCTTTCCAAGGATTCTATATCCATTCTGTAATACGGTGACCAGAACTGAACTGCGTAATCCAGGTGTGGTCTCACAAGAGCAAGATACAGTTTTAGGATGACCTCGCTAGTCTTGTAACTAACACTTCTTTGTATGAACCCAAGTACTTTATTAGCCTTGTTACGAGCAAAAACACATTGTTTACTTGGCTTAAGGTTCCTTCTTATCATTACTCCTAAACCTCTCTCGCAGTCGGATTTCTCTATGGCATCGTTGTTCATCTGGTATCTGGTTTCCCTGTTTACATCTCCTATACTGAGTACTTTACATTAGTCGACGTTGAATTTCATCTGCCATTTTTCAGACCATTCGAAAAATTTGTTTAGATCTTCCTGTAGTTTTGCCGAGTCCTCGTCAGATTTGATAGCACGTCCTATTTTAGTGTCATCAGCAAATATGCTTATGTTGCTGTCAATGCCGATATCTATGTCGTTTATGTATATAATACATAATAATGGTCCAAGTACTGAGCCTTGGGGAACTCCACTTGATTCTATATGGCAATAATGTTAATACATAATAATAAACAAAGATTAATAGTGGTAAAGGATATGCATTGAACACTGTAACCTAAACCATAAAATACTATGTCAAAACCGAAAGATAAAGCATCTCTGCTCGGCTGTTCGTTGGACCTACTCATTTGCAAAAATGAGTAGGACCAACAGGATATTTACTAAATAGCATAAATTCGATTAATCTTTTTTTTTTTAACTTCTGTTTGGTCATTGATGATCATGTAGATTATCATAATACATAAATTACAAATGCATAATTCCATAGAAAACATAACCCTACCTTATCTTATTTTCCCTAACCTGACCAAACCAAACCTCACCTAACATAACCTAACCTACAGTACTTCAGGTATAATTTGACTTTCTTCTGGTAGTAATCGGCGTCTTACAACAACAACAACGAAAAATTACACTTATTGGGCAAAAACTTCAGTTGCTTTTTCAGGATTAAATTGTAGTTATCTCTATCTAGCGAAACACACATATATATATATATATATATATATATATATACAATCAACACCTCAATCCGCCAGGATTCGAACCCACGGCCCACAATCCTATGACTGTGACCGGGAAACGCTAACCGCTGGACCACCAGGATACTAAAAGCAGTCCTAGACTTTGTTATATTTCACACAAAGCCTGTTCAAGGAGCTTATGGCTTTTAGCATCCTGGTGGTCCAGCGGTTAGCGTTCCCCGGTCACAGTCATAGGCTTGTGGGCCGTGGGTTCGAATCCTGGCGGGTTGAGGTGTTGATTGTATGTAGAAGTCCGCGTGCTTTATTGGGCTAATGAAATATATATGGATCCTCGTGTTTCGAAGCCGGATTTGGTAAAACGTTACTCTGACCACCTAAGTGGTGCGGGTGGTCCCCATTAGAGGTTCACGGCGCCATAAGCTCGTTGAACAGGCTTTGTGTGAAACATAACAAAGTCTAGGACTGCTTTTAGCATCCTGGTGGTCCAGCGGTTAGCGTTCCCCGGTCACAGTCATAGGCTTGTGGGCCGTGGGTTCGAATCCTGGCGGGTTGAGGTGTTGATTGTTTGTAGAAGTCCGCGTGCTTTATTGGGCTAATGAAATATATATGGATCCTCGTGTTTCGAAGCCGGATTTGGTAAAACGTTACTCTGACCACCTAAGTGGTGCGGGTGGTCCCCATTAGAGGTTCACGGCGCCATAAACTCGTTGAACAGGCTTTGTGTGAAATATAACAAAGTCTAGGACTGCTTTTAGCATCCTGGTGGTCCAGCGGTTAGCGTTCCCCGGTCACAGTCATAGGCTTGTGGGCCGTGGGTTCGAATCCTGGCGGGTTGAGGTGTTGATTGTATGTAGAAGTCCGCTTGCTTTATTGGGCTAATGAAATATATATGGATCCTCGTGTTTCGAAGCCGGATTTGGTAAAACGTTACTCTGACCACCTAAGTGGTGCGGGTGGTCCCCATTAGAGGTTCACGGCGCCATAAGCTCGTTGAACAGGCTTTGTGTGAAATATAACAAAGTCTAGGACTGCTTTTAGCATCCTGGTGGTCCAGCGGTTAGCGTTCCCCGGTCGCAGTCATAGGCTTGTGGGCCGTGGGTTCGAATCCTGGCGGGTTGAGGTGTTGATTGTTTGTAGAAGTCCGCGTGCTTTATTGGGCTAATGAAATATATATGGATCCTCGTGTTTCGAAGCCGGATTTGGTAAAACGTTACTCTGACCACCTAAGTGGTGCGGGTGGTCCCCATTAGAGGTTCACGGCGCCATAAACTCGTTGAACAGGCTTTGTGTGAAATATAACAAAGTCTAGGACTGCTTTTAGCATCCTGGTGGTCCAGCGGTTAGCGTTCCCCGGTCACAGTCATAGGCTTGTGGGCCGTGGGTTCGAATCCTGGCGGGTTGAGGTGTTGATTGTATGTAGAAGTCCGCTTGCTTTATTGGGCTAATGAAATATATATGGATCCTCGTGTTTCGAAGCCGGATTTGGTAAAACGTTACTCTGACCACCTAAGTGGTGCGGGTGGTCCCCATTAGAGGTTCACGGCGCCATAAGCTCGTTGAACAGGCTTTGTGTGAAATATAACAAAGTCTAGGACTGCTTTTAGCATCCTGGTGGTCCAGCGGTTAGCGTTCCCCGGTCGCAGTCATAGGCTTGTGGGCCGTGGGTTCGAATCCTGGCGGGTTGAGGTGTTGATTGTATGTAGAAGTCCGCGTGCTTTATTGGGCTAATGAAATATATATGGATCCTCGTGTTTCGAAGCCGGATTTGGTAAAACGTTACTCTGACCACCTAAGTGGTGCGGGTGGTCCCCATTAGAGGTTCACGGCGCCATAAGCTCGTTGAACAGGCTTTGTGTGAAATATAACAAAGTCTAGGACTGCTTTTAGCATCCTGGTGGTCCAGCGGTTAGCGTTCCCCGGTCACAGTCATAGGCTTGTGGGCCGTGGGTTCGAATCCTGGCGGGTTGAGGTGTTGATTGTATGTAGAAGTCCGCGTGCTTTATTGGGCTAATGAAATATATATATATATATATATATATATATATATATATATATATGCTGATAACCACAAGGAAAGAAGAAAACACGAAGTTCCCAAGCGCTTTCGTGTAATTCACATCACCCCTGAAGATGTGAATTACACGAAAGCGCTTGGGAACTTCGTGTTTTCTTCTTTCCTTGTGGTTATCAGCATATACCTACAGTAGATCACGCGCACCTACAGTGATTTACTTGCATATATATATATATATATATATATATATATATATATATATATATATATATATATATGTGTGTGTGTGTGTGTGCTGATAACCACAGGGAAACGAGAAAACACGAAGTTCGCAAGCGCTTTCGTATAATTCACATCTTCAGGGGTGAGTACAGACTAAGGAGAAATACTTGAGAAGGCTAATATATACAGTAGAGGAGAGTGAGATCAACCATGGATACCCAGGCCGAGGAAACGCTCCAGACTTTAGAATATGCAGACGACTGTGAACTACAGACTCACTGGTGTGACAAATTATTAGTCCCGAGTGAATGCAAAACGATGCCAGACATTATACAAGCCATAGCAAAACAAGAACTAAAATGGACCTACTCTAACGATAAATATTCTGAAGCACTAGTAGAAGCTTACCTGATAAACCAAAGAATTAAAATTAGGAAACACAACTTCAAAAAAGAAGAACAATGGAAATTCCAAAGAATCCGTAACGGACTGGTTCAGGATAAGAGATCGCCACCCGCGCAACAAACAAGAAACAAAAAAATCAAAACCCAATGAATAACGACAAACACAAAAGACTTACCATTATACAACACAACGTCCGCAACTGGGAAACAAATAAAAACAACCTTGCAAACACATACCTCAGCATTGATCCGGACATAATTTTAATAAATAGTCACAGCAATTCAAATTCCAAGAAAATAAAAATATTTGGATATACAACCTACCGAAGAAATAAAACACAAGAATTAAATGATGGCGTGGCCATTGCTGTAAAACACAGACTCAAACATCAAATCATCGACGATTTCGAGACCGAATTTCTGGGAATCAAGATAACTACCACACTTGGAGAAATAGCAATAGCCACAGCATATTTACCGCCAGACTTGATAAAACTATTGAACTACAACTGCCCAACATATATAATAGAAGATTTGAAGTCGAGACATCCAATATTCGGCCACGGAAACAGGAACAAGGTGGGCACTGCACTGCATATCATAATGAACACAGGGAAGCTGATCCACCTAGGACCACACTTCACCACATTCATTGGCATTAACAAAACAACAACCCCAGACAAAGTTTTCACCAATAACAAGGCATTCCCGTAATTTCGTAATTAAGAAGATTTGTACCCTCTGACCTGACTACGGACTGCTGCTGTGCTTATGAAGATTAGTAGAGTCACTGCCTAGTGACCGGACCATTGTGGACACTCACTGTCCCCTAGGGACTTGATCTCACTTTCTTCAACTGTATACATATGCCTTGTTATATATTTCTCCTTAGTCTGTACTCACCCCTGAAGATGCAAATTACACGAAAGCGTTTGGGAACTTCGTGTTTTCTCTTTCCTTGTGGTTATCAGCATATACTTGGATCACGCGCAGCTACAGTGCCTTAACAACATCAACCTAGAGAAGTCGACTTGTGAAAGAGACCTAGGGGTACTTGTAAGCCCGGACCTACGGCCTAGAAAACATTGCATTAATGTTCGAAATAAGGCAAACAGAGTATTGGGTTTTATATCTAGAAGTGTAAGTAACAAGAGTGCAGAGGTCTTATTGCAACTATATCTTGCGCTAGTCAGGCCGCACCTCGATTATGGGGTTTAGTTCTGGTGCCCCTATTATAGAATGGATATAAATTCACTAGAGTCGGTGCAGCGAAGAATGACAAAAATGATTCCAGGACTTAGAAACCTTCCATATCATGATAGGTTAAAGAAACTTAACTTGCATTCCCTAGAAAGACGACGAGTGCGGGGAGATATGATAGAAGTATTTCAGTGGGTAAAAGGAATCAATAAAGGGGATATAGATAAAGTTCTTATAATATCCGAGCATATATATATATATATATATATATATATATATATATATATATATATATATATATATATATATATATATATATATATAATATATATATATATATATATATATTAGGGTGACAATAAAAAGTGAAAGTTTTTATTTTTAGATGGCCATTTGTCCAATACTGCGTACCCATGAAAAAAGAACACAGGCGAAATCCTGGGTCATTTGGACAATATTTAGAGGTGGCTCAAGCCATTTGAAGTTAACACTACTGAAATTATTATTGATTTTTTCTAATTTCTTTATTTATGAACCGATTACTATGAAACTTTGCAGGTATATGTAGAATGCAAATTCAAACTAAAGTTGTTCCTAACATTTTTTCTAAAAATGAGTAATGAGTATTTTGGCTGGTGCAGCTATTGGCAATGCAGAGGGGAGGGAGAGGCGGGTGTCGTAGGGGGAAGAGGTTGTGTGCCAGTGTCTGACTGGTACAGTAGCATCAGTTGTGTGTGAGACGTGACGGTGGGTGTGTGTGCGTCGCTCTTGTTGCAGTATTACGGTTAGTACCATTGTCTTTGTCTAAAATCAATGCATCAATTTAGGTATATAACACTTTAAAAACTTTATACAAGTGATCTTGCATGCCGTATGCTTTATGGGTGCTGTTGTTTGCATAACAGTAACAACATAAGTTACATAAATGTTTTTGTTTGTTTCAGGTTCAATGGCGAGTACACGTTCAAAAACTGAAGTTTGGCTCATTGGTCAACACATAACCGAAATCACGGGTGCACAACTTCCTTCAAGAGGAGATGTTCTACGTCTGTTTTTCCACGGTCACAATGAACATAAGAAAACAGTGAATGATTCTGCGAGTGAAGTTGCAGCATCGGTTATTAGTTTCTGGAATAAAGCACGGATTCCTACCATAACTGAGAAGAGTATTGGACGAAAGGTAGTGGATCTTTTTTTAATGTGGAAGGGACTTAAGAAAAACTGCACTCGCACTACAGACACACAACGTAAGAAAGAGGAAACTTTTTGTGATGAGTTAGAGGACCTCTTCGATGTTGCCCACCCCAAGGCAATGCAGCTCTTGACCATCAAAGAAGACCGAGCATTCCTGGCAGCGCAACGAGAAAAAGGGAGAAGAGGTGTAATGGCAGGAGTAGACAAAAAGATTGCTTGTTCCATCAAGCGTCGGGAAGAAAGCAAGAGTAAGCAATCTCTACAACAGAATCAAGCCAGTTCTGCTCTTGAATATGATGAGTTGGGTTCTTCGTCTGAAACAGAATCACAATCAAGCTCGTCATCATCTACAAGTTCCCTAGCGATATCACCAGTGGTATCTTCTTCCAATCGTAAACGTGCTACTCTCAAAGTTATCACCCCTGAATTGTCAAGTACATTGGACCGCACTGGGATCAGTCACCGCTCTGCTCTCCGGATCGTCAGTGCCACGGCTGCTAGTCTAGGTCATGACCCAATGGAACTAGTTTTAAACTATGAGACAGTGCGTACTTCGCGAGCGACCCACCGTTCTGGGATTGCCAACGAAATTAAAGAAAAATTTCAACCTAGTGAAGTGCTCACTGTGCACTGGGATGGAAAAATTATTCCTGATGAACAAGGAGCGAGTGTTGACCGAATCGCCATTCTTGTCTCCGGAATCAATACTGAAAAGCTGCTTGGTGTCCCGAAACTATTGTCAGGGACTGGACAGGCCATTGCTACAGCAGTCAGTGCAGCGCTGGAAGAGTGGAAAATATCAGAGAATGTTTCAGCACTCAGTTTTGACACAACAGCTTCAAACACTGGGCACTTGTCGGGGGCATGTGTCATTCTGGAGCAGAAACTCGGCCGCCGTCTTCTGCATCTCGCGTGTCGTCACCACATCCTTGAGCTTGTTGCCGAGAAAGCGTATGTGGAATGCATGGGGCCTTCCTCTGGACCAGATATTACTCTCTTCTCTCGCTTCAAGCATAAGTGGAAGGACATCAGTCAAGATGACTACAGCCCTCTCTCAGACCTCCCTCCAAGTTTGTACGAGAAACGAGATGACCTCATCTGTTGCTGGAAACATCATCTGGGCAAGAAGCAGCAGCCACGTGATGATTACCGTGAGGTACTGGAGCTAGCAATCAGGTGTCTCGATGGAGCTCTACCCAAGTTTAATCTCCGACGGCCCGGAGCACTTCACCGAGCACGGTGGATGGCTAAGCTCATTTATGTCATGAAGATCCTGATTTTTGCTAATCAGTTTAAACTAACTGCTCGTGAGACATTAGGCTTGAAACGATTCACATTCTTTGTGCTAGAGGTGTATGTCAGTGCATGGTTCACGGCCTCCGTTCCATCCTCCGCTCCTGCTAATGATTTGCGGCTCCTCCAAGACCTGTCAGAGTACCACGACGTCAAAATATCAAGAACATGTCTCACAGTCTTCGGTCGTCACCTGTGGTACCTCAGTGAAGGCTTGGTGGGTCTTGCACTCTTCGATCCACAAGTTAATGCAACAATGAAGACAAACATAGTTCGGGCAATCGTTGAGAGGAAGGCGACCGAGGATTCACCAAAACGTGCTGCTCTTCCTGCCACATCTTCCCTTCCCACAAAGCAGCTCTCAGACTTTGCTTCTAGAGGATCAAACTTTCTATTTGAAAGTCTCAAAATGAAGACTTCTTTTTTGTCCAAGGAACCTGACACATGGTCTGATGATGAAGACTTCAAAACTGGCGTCGCAGTTGTGGGTGGTCTCAGAGTCATCAACGACACTGCAGAGAGAGGGATTGCCTTGATACAGGCATTCAACAGCAAGATCACGAAGAGTGAAGACCAGCGTCAACATCTGCTGCAGGTTGTTGAAGAGCAGAGGCGGTCACAACCAGGGACATCAAAACAGGACCTTACAAGCAAAAAGCGAAAACAATGAATGGGTTGTCCACACCTCTCCCACCCATTGATGTAAGCGTGTTCACTGCAGTTTCATTTTAAAAAGGAATTAATCATTTATATGTACAGTGTACACATAAACTTGCTCAATATGTAAATTTTAAAATAAACCGGCATATTATGAATATTCGTATTTTTTGCCTATAAGGATAAAACTTCAATTGACTTGAGCTACCTCTAAATATTGTCCAAATGACCCAGGATTTCGCCTGTGTTCTTTTTTCATGGGTACGCAGTATTGGACCAATGGCCATTCCATTTAATCAATTTTAGAAATTCACCCCTATGCACTATTGTCACCCTAATATATATATATATATATATATATATATATATATATATATATATATATATATATATATATATATATATATATATATATATATATATATATATATATATATATATATTATTTTTAAGGTTTTCAGGTTGATCTGGAATTAAAGGACTAAAATAAATCCACAATCTTGACAAGATAGCAGTCTCACTTCTCTTTAGCTAAGATAATTGTAGTACAATGTGTATTTTGTTTTATAAAGGAGTGGAACTGTGAGGAGAAGCTCATTAGTGTATTGTAACTTGAATGAGCGTTCATTGTGCTGTGAAATTACCAGTTGCTTCTTGTTGCTCATTCTGACACTGCCTTTACTGTACGGAGCATTGAATCAGTATCCATATCAGTTGTCGTACTTGAAGTATTAGTATCAGTATCACATCAATTTCTTTACTTACTAGATGGCGTTGGTAACAGGATGACTCCCATACACACCCAAGCCGCCTGCAACAATAACAGGATTCTCTTCACCATCCCCGTCTCTTATATGCCACTGAAAATAAAGAATTTGAATGCAAGAAAACGTTCGACCTGTAAAAGAAACATTTGTATTATATCAGAGAGGGAAACTCTTGTGATTGATATTATTATAAACCTACAGACGTTTCCCATCTGTGATACCACCCCGACCAGTACTCTAGTCAGGTACACTCACGCGCCATAGTTTCGATGCACCCTCTACCCCTACTGTCAGAGCGCACCCAACCTTCATAGCGAGTGGACGTGCCACGCGTCGCTCCCTGCTCAGTTCAAATTGCTGACCGTTACGACTGTCTGCCTTGTTTTTCGCGTTGGGTCCGTTCTGACTGCTTTATCATGTAGTTGTACATGGATATCATTATTCTTGTACACTGCGCTTCTTCCCTATCCTATCCTTTCGCCTAGAGTCCCTGCTGTTTGGTAACGACGCGAACCCTGCGGGCAGAGCCTCAAGGGGGGCCCTCAGAGGGCTGCTGAGTCGAGACAGTAAGGGTGGCAACATTTTCTGTTAGGGATTCGACAGTGCTTCATAACCTGTCACTGCTAGGTGTTAGGGCTTGGCTAGGCCCCCGCCAGGGGATTGTCTGTTCACCCTACCCCTAGACCCGTCTTTACTCGCCCAGCAAGCGGACAGAAGGAGCGGCATCCATGGGGTTTAGCTGAGGTGGACAGATTAGGTAGAATTTTCATTCATTCATTCATGTATGTTACTGACCATGGCCAAAGTGAGAGTGAAGATCTCCGGAACCCCGACCCAGGGGTCTCGGATAGGGCTAAAAAGGCTATTGAGCGACCTAAGGGTGAGAATAAATAGACTTGTGGATCTGAGAGATGGTTACATCATCCTCACAGAAACAGATGAAGATGCTGATAAACTACTTAAGTCTAGTGCCATGGACAAAATGAAAACCAACGGTTACGAGGTCATTGTCCCACGGGAATACGGCGCCAAACTCACCCTTGTATGTAAGAAGTTAGACAAAGATGAAGTGGAAAATAACGCAGAAGAAATAAGAGATGAAATACAAAAGCAAAACAATGTCAAGGATGTGGAGGTGTATCCTATGTATGCCCATAATATAATCAAGGTTCGCTTTGCAGACACAACGGATGTAAAAAGAATGAAGGAGAAGGGGCTCTATGCATATAGCGCTTCCATCTCATCCCACCAAATAGAATATGAAAAGTATACGCCTATCCAACAAAGTATGAAATGCTATAAATACAATGACCACATGACCAAGAACTGCCCCATGCAAGGGGTCATATGCTCTGAGTGTTCATCTGATCAGCACTTCTACAAAGACTGCCGTAGCACTATAAAAAAGTGTGTCGTCTGCGAGGGTGACCACAGGACCTTCTCTGCCACCTGCTTGATCAGGAAACAGGTACTTCAAGAAACAGAGAAGAAACTGACCGAAATAACCAAACAAAAAGAAACCAGGGAAATTTCTAACACCATAGAAAGGACCACTCAGTCGACGATCATGGCTTACAGCCAAACCCTAAAAGACGCTCTAAAAGAAACTCAAGCAGACTCCCAAAAGCTCAACAATGTCAGCGAGACCATGGAAGTCCTGCAATCAGAGATAAGAACCATCAAGGACTCAATAAAACAGGCAGTTACTGAGTCACTGGGCGCCATGAGGGACGCAGTGGCCGAGAGCATCAGGAGCGTCTCCTCTCCACAGCTGGACGAGTCCAAAGCCACCACTATATACTTGTCTTACCTGCATGCCCATCACATGAACATGGTTCATCCAGGTTCATTCTCGAAACACCTCAACGAGACACTAACCAGGAACAACATTGCACCTGTTGAAATAAGCGACAAAGTCCCTTCAAAAGAAATCCTTAAGGCAGTAACCCACTCAACAACTTATCGACGACCTCAACCCACGCCAGAAATAGACCATGACCTCCTTGACTTAGGCAAATGTCAGTATAACCGCAATCCCGACGTGGCCAGTCAGTCCCCCTGGGATCACAGCTCCAACGACACCGTAAATGCCCGCGATCCCATTACATGCACTCCCAGCGACGACAGTGACCATCGGACTGCAACCACAGTCAATGGTTGCTACCAGAAGATGACGACTCACTCCACAGAGGAACAAGACCCTCGAGCTGCAGCGTCAGTTGATTACTACGACACGCAGGCCCAGGACCTGAACACCTTCCTGTACACGGGTGACGAGAAGTTCGAGGGCCCGACATTGACTGACAAGCAGATGATCGAAGGTTCTGCTAAGAAGTTTCGTCCCCCTAGAAATGGCAGAAGCCGAGCAAACACTCCAAGCGACGCCCCAAGCTACAGTCTCCGAAATGGCAGTCGTTAGCAGGATGAAAATTGTCCAACATAATGTCCTACACTCGTCCCTTAACAGACGTAATGAACTGTCTAACTTATACTATCAACTAGATCCAGACATCATTCTGTTAAACAGTACGGGCATAAAGGACGAAAGTAAGCTGAAAATTTTTGGCTGCACTGTATATCAGAGGAACATGACGGGTGAGCTGAACGATGGTGTCGCCGTGGCCGTCAGGTCACGTCTGAGTCACAGAGTGTTGCCAGACTTCGAGGATTCAGTTCTGGGAGTGCAGGTGGAGACAACTAGGGGATCTGTTATCAAATGCACAATGTACCTACCTCCCAGACGTCCTTACTTACCCGAACAAGACCTAAACCAGTTGCTACGCCACAGAAAACCAACATACATCATAGGGGACTTAAATGCGCGCCACGCCATACTAGGACACGGTAATGAGAACAACGTCGGTGTGGCGCTGTATGACAACATCAGAAGGGGAAAACTGCAACACCTCGGGCCAGATTTCCCGACATTGATCAGACGTGCCAGTGCCACAACACCCGACATAATCCTCTCTAACAACGAGGCCGTCCTGAACAGGCACGTTACCGCCAGACCCACCAGTACCAGCGATCACCTGCCAGTCGTCGTGACGCTCTCATCCAATCCCATTATGATTCCCGCCAACATCAGGTCAAACCTCAAACGGGCAGACTGGGACTCCTTCAAGGAGTCTCTCAGTCTCAAGCAGGGGAGAAACCTGGAAGAAGCCAGCCCCAATGACATCGACGACGAGGTCGAACAATGGTATAAAGATGTGAAGACGGAGATGGACAACAACATCCCGACCACCAGTTACAGGACCATTCCCCATCCTCACACTAGTCACCAGCTGAGGCAGCTCAGTGTCCAGTACGCTCACGTGAGACAGCTAGCCAGTATCCGCGGGTAGACGCAGGAGCTGAGAGACCGGTACCGAGAGCTACAGACGGACATCCAGCACGAGAGCAAACGTCTACATGAACAAAAGTGGGCCGCCTTGGTGTGGGAGGCAGCCAACAATTACCGCGATTCTGCTGCATTCTGGAAAGGGATCAAGCGACTGATGGGTTCCACCTCTAGCACGGTCCCTTACCTGCTCGACCAAAACAACGTAAAAATATTCGAGGAAGAAAACCAAGAACAACTACATCGGCGATATTTACGAAAGATCTTTACCATTAGTGAACAGGAGAACGAGGGCTTCGACAGGGAGTTTGAGGAGGACATTTTAGGTCAGTTGCAGGACCATCAGCACCTGCTCCAGCCGCTCCCACGGACTGACTTCACCAGACTGGTGGACGGAAGCTACCTGACGGAACGCATAGTTCCTGCAGATGTGTCAGCCGTCATAAAAGGGTTTAAAAACAAATCACCTGGTCAAAGTCACATTAACAAGAAGATCCTTGCTCAACTCCCCGACAACATGATAGAGAGGCTTGCTCATATATGCAACGCCTGCCTCGCCTCTGGATACTTCCCTAAGATGTTCAAAATCGCCGTTATTCGCCTCATACCAAAAGCAGGGAAGCCTTCAAACAAAGTCGAAAACTTTCGACCAATATCGCTGCTAGAGGTACCTGCCAAAATCTTCGAAAAAATAGTCAACAAGCAATAGCGGATGTATCTGGAGGACGAAGACGTGCATAATCCCCGCCAGTTCGGCTTCCGCCAGTACCGAGGCACATCCACCGCCATAGCTCAGGCCTACGAGCAGATCGCCAATGCCATGACTGGCCGCCTGCAGTGCAATATAGTACTGAGGGACGTCAGCAAGGCGTTTGACAAAGTTTGGCACGCAGGGCTGCAGTATAAGATCATACAACTGGGGCTACCCGAAAATCTGACTCGCCTGCTGTGCAAATTCATTATGGACCGCAGAGCCAAAATCAAGATGCAAGAACATTTTGGAGAAGAATTCTCACTATCGAGCGGCGTGCCTCAGGGCTCTTGTCTCTCACCAACCCTTTACACACTCTACACGGCTGACCTGCCACCCCCAATCGTCGGCAGCGAGTACGTCATGTATGCCGACGATGTAACACAGATCGTCACCTGCCCAGGAAGGTCCACAGCAAGGATGGCGCGACTCACTGCTCGGGCAATAGAGGAGATCTCGGAGTATGAAAATAAATGGAAAATAAAAACAAACAAAACGAAATTTGAGGTCATACCCATAGCCAAATTCAAGCCGGCCCCATTGATGATCGACGACGAAGAGATTGAGTACTCTAAACAAGGCAGGTTGCTCGGCCTCATCATTTCTCGGACGGGCATCATTCCCCACGTGAAGGACAGACTAAATAAAGCCAAAGTCGCCGCAGCCAAATTGAAACGTTTTAAATTGATGCCTGAGAAGATACAAGTTCACCTGTACAAGGCGCTGGTGAGGCCTGTGTTGGAGTACCCATCTATACCACTCGTCACACTCGGGAAGACTAGACTACAACAACTACAGAGCTTCCAAAACAAGTGTTTGAGGTCAGCCAGTGGCCAAGCACCACCCTACCAGGAGACAGTGGAAACAATCCACCTAAGAAATAAAACAGAGGCCCTCAACTTCAGGTTCCATCGCCTAGGGAAGAAGGTCTGGGACAAGCTCCTGGACGACCCTCACAGCCTAGACCACCTACGCGGGGAAGACATCAACGGAGGGAGACCCCACGCCTGGTGGCCCCGGAGTCTGCCCGCACTACAACAACCCACCCGCGATCCATCTATGTCCGCCACAGTGATCCACTTTAGATTAAAACTTAGATGATATAAATTCACATTTAACAAGTCACAATGAAGTGAGTCCATAACGTAATACAGTATAAGATGTTAATAAACTTGTAATTGTAAAATCAATCTAGTCATTGTCTACTAAAATAACCATTGTGGAACCTCATTTTAAATCCTAGGTTAGCTTAGTTAGCCAACAAACTCTGTAATATGTAAAACAAGGGGTGTCGTCCCCCTCTGTTTAACTCATTAAACTTCTTTTCCAACCTTTCCCCCCACGACTATATGTTGTGACTTCTCTATCCCTCTTGTCTGGCTGTGCCTTGAGCCCCAGCATGCCTTCTCTCCTTTCCCCACCTTAAGCTATAAAAAAAAAAAAAAAAAAAAAAACCCTACTGTACTCCTGACTCGATGGAAGTCGTAGCCTTGACTTCATACCGAACGTCCCATCCACCCCCCCCCTCCTCTTTCTCATCCCCCCCCCCACTCATCGTTCAGTGGTGCAATGTGGTAGCTCGAAGCTTCGCTGGATTGTACGAATAGCAGTTCATGATGTAATATTTGAGAGAATATACTGTATGCACGATACAGGTCTTTTTAGTGTCTTCACAACACTTTATTTACCATCACTATACTTAACATTACCATACAAGAGGGACCGTTCGGTTTGCAGCCCTGACTACGACTTCCCTCGAGCCAGGAGTAGGGGTAGAGGGTGCATCGAAACTACGGCGCGTGATTGTACCTGTATCAATTACATTTCCCACCTGAACCTGCTGCAACCAGAGTATCAGGTCTCCTTTTCAACTTGCTCTCTCACAGCAGAATATTATTGTATGTCTATTTTACTTATTGAGTCTTTTCTGTTTATATTTATTGTACTGTTGCTTTCAAGACTAATCTGCTAATAATACAGAAATTATAAGCACGTTTTCTTTTCCTACAACTGTTGTTGTAGGAAACTGCTTAAAAAAGTTATCCCCTTCAGAAGTAAAAAAGTAGACATTTATATTTAATATATTTGTTTACGGTAGACTCTGGCAAATCATGTTCTCATTGGTTTGTTAAGTCAATAGTGAACGATTATGAGTTTTCAAAAATTGCGTTAATAGATACTTCTTCCTCCTAGGATTGACCTTCAGGATAAAACATATTTAAAAGATAATTTTTTTTCGAAATTTATTCAATACACTGATAAATAAACATAACATACAAGATTATTAAAAATATTGGTGAAATATAGATTAGGAATTCTTCAATTGAATATTTTGTGACTAACAAAATTTAGACCGAGTGTTGTATATCATTATAAAAAGCTTCAAATAGTTGGAGAAAGAGGAGATTTGATCGAGTTTGTTGTGAATGTTATAAGGAACAGGATTTGGTTCATAAACAAGTTGTAAAGGTGAGTAATCCACGAAAGTCGTCGAAAATTGTGGCACTGTTTTTATTGTTCGTTGCTTGAGGTCATAATGTCTGGTGTTGACGTTACCATCCTGGCGCCAACGGTGTATCCACCTGTACACGGTGGACACACTGTTACCTGTAACTTGAGCAATGGCGCGGATAGATATGCCGCCCGCCCACATTCGTACAAATCTGGCACGTTCTCTCACCCCTGTTGGCTGATACTTGCAGCGTGACTTCATAATTATATTCTGTGAAAATAACAAAAACAAAACAATGAACTAGAGTGATTACACAAATGATAAATAATACAATGACAGAAATAAATTACTTCAAGCGCATTTTGTGCTTTAAAATAAAAAAAAATAACGATACAAACTTACAAAATTATATAATAAGATATTAAACAGAAAATAATATGGAATAATATACGGCAAGAAGAAGATCAGGACTCATTCATTACCTAAATACATATAATTATCATAGTTATCTTGTTCTGTTGCGCACCCCAACAAAAATAACAGTAATGCTATAGAATAGTATTTAAACGTTGGTTCCATTTTAGTGTATTGTTATTCCATTTTAAATATTAATTTCATATCATAATTATGTGCTTAAATAAAATATGATTTACCACAAAATTATCATATATTTCTACTTATCATAAAGAATGAGTTATGATGTTTATGTGTGAAACTATTATTGATAAGGTTGATTTAAAAAGAGTTATTTTTCATAATCTTGACAGTGTAATTATTTCATTTGCAGTTTTTAGAAATTTGGTAGAATAGTTTTACTGCCTTGTACTATACAGCATATCTAGATCAGTAATCATTAATTCATACAATTAATCAATGAAATCTAAACACAACAAATTAATGTTGAAGACAACTTTACGCATGAATGTGTACATTTATATAATCATTTTGTTTTATTAGATTTAATTTGTATTACTGCTTATCCTCAAAAATAATTGTATTCTATGAAATGTTATACATATTTGGTGTAAGTCTGGTGTAAACGTACAGTGAGAAAATGAATTATTTTCCCGGTAGTTTGACGCATAGGCTGCAGTTGAGCCATTTGACACAAGCATATGTGGAGTCCATAGACAGTTGGCAGGCCTGTGGAACTCACCAAGGGGTCACCAGTGACAGGATTCACTGTGTTGGTTACTCAGGTTTCATTCTATTTCAGCCAAAATTGATAAGATACTTCATTCATTCTGTAGTTAATTCTGATTTAAATAATAATTTTACTTTTAATCATTGACGTAATCCTATACTGATTTGATGGCAGGAACCATCGAACGTTTTATAAATGAAGATAATCATAGAAACACTCGTTATCCTTTTACTAATAAAGGATCAGATTCTCACTATATATATATATATATATATATATATATATATATATATATATATATATATATATATATATATATGTAATACTCAGAAATTTCAGAGTAATTTCGAATGCCCTGCCATTGGCAACACTGAGCGTTCAAGGTCGCGGGAGGGAAAAGAGGGCTGCCTGCTCGTAGCGAGAGATTGCTGAACTAGGCCTATATGATATTATATGTAATTAACCGAATTAATAATGATGTGATTCATGAAGTAAGGGACTATTATTGAATTTGAAATTATTATAGATCGTTTATCAGTCTGAATAATGTTACGGGTGTCCCAAGGAGTTATTAGTTAGGGGGAAAATATGTCACGTAGGCCTAAGCTAACGCCTTGAGAGAACTCGACGCTGGCTCTCTCTCAGTGGCAGGGAGCATTCACACAGACAAGACGTCCCTGGGCGTCCGTCACAGAAATAGTCACGTGGCCTAGTCACCTGTGCTGCGCTATTGCAGTATAACAAGTAAGTCTCATTCGATCTCAGACAGGGTTAGATAGGGCAGTGGTAAAGTAAACTAGAGCTAACAGTGAGTTCATTTCAGGGTTTCCGTCAGAACCCACTTGACCAGAGTTGACTGCGAGAGATTGACGGCCGTTTGAGACTGCCGTTGATGATTGAGGGTGGCGAGTGTCGCCATTGGACCGATCAGTGTAGGCCTGTCACTGTTTAGCGGGGTAGCAAAGGATCTCTTGAGTGAACGAGTGCTCCCGACAACTAAAACGACACGGGACCAGCATCAGCAGTGGGTGATCAGTTCTTACCACTCGGGTGCACAACACCACGTGTCCTCGGTCAGCTAGAAGTGTTACCTACTGGCCATAGACACCTGCTGGCGTTCTCTCTTCCTGCCCATGGACGCACTGGGAGTACACTGAGGCTATCTGAGTAAATTAATGGTCACACACTGAGACCATGAGTCTAGGACTCTAGGAGATACCTAGAGGAACATTTTATCTCCCTTATTACGGGTGTATGTTGAGTTGGGTGGAGCATGGTTCACGGGTATTGGTGGACCCAGTAACAAACCAATAATAGGGACAATATATTTGTGTGTAGTTAATACCATTTCTCAGTTACTGATGTTATCCTGACGTGTGTGGTTTAATATTTCTTAAATAATTTTGATAGTATTGTTGTTTGAATGTTTGTGTCACTAAGTGGAACCAGAGTGATACTGTGATTTGATTCTTTAATGCATCTAAATTTTCTCCATAATTCTGATCTCAGGTATAACCTTTGTTCCCCAGAGTAGTGTTTAAGTTAGGTTAGGAAGAGTGCATCTGTTGGGGTGATATAATTTTGTTGAGTGCCCTTAAGGCCTATTCATTGTAGAGTATTTAATTTCTTAGTTTTTATTACCATCTCCTCAGTGACTGATATTATTTTGTTGAAAGCCTTAAGGCCTATTCATTGTAGAGTATTTAATTTCTTATTTTTTATTACCATTTCCTCAGTGACTGATATTATTTTGTTGAAAGCCCTTAAGGCCTATTCATTGTAGAGTAGTTAATTTCTTAAATTTTAATACCATTTCCTAATGACTGATATTATTTTGTGAAAGCCCTTAAGGCCTGTTCATGTGTGCAAGCAACATTTCGTAATACTTCAAATTTATTGTTGCCTGAGTTTCTAATAATTTCTATATCATGTATAACTTTTATTCCCCAGAGTAGTGTCTTAAGTTCAAGTTAAGAGGTGCGCATATTGGTGTACCATTATTTGATTGTGTTTGTAGTGTTGGAGGGAATATAAGTGTCAAAATTTTACAGTGTGTCTGATTCATCCCAGTCACAGACGCTATGCTTCCACGGGTCACGGACAATTCATTTTGTTTAGTAGATTTAAGTGTTCTTGTGCTGGTTCGGGATTTTTCTCAAAGGGGCGCTTCCACTGCCATTACCATCTATTAAATTTTAATAAACCCCAAGTCAAGTGAGAAATTAAAGTCCAGTAAATTCCGACCGGTTACATATATATATAACAAAGAAGTATGTCTGTGTGTGTGTGTGTGTGTGTGTCCGCATGAGAATCTCGGAAACTACTTTACCTATCTGCAGTGATGATGGTTGGTGTTATATGTAGTGATGATGGATGGTGTTATATGTAGTGATGATGGATGATAATATATGTAGTGATGATTGATGATGTTATATGTAGTGATGATGGGTGGTGTTATATGTAGTGATGATTAGACAATCTATCTATATAAAACAAAGAAATTTGTCTGTTTGTCTGTTTGTCCCCACGAGAATCTCGGAAACTACTTTACCGATCTGTACTGATGATGGATGGTGTTATATGTAGTGATGATGGATGGTGTTATATGTAGTGATGATGGATGATGTTATAAGTAGTGATAATGGGTGGTGTTGTATGTAGTGATGAGGGGTGGTGTTATATGTAGTGATGATGGATGGTGTTATATGTAGTGATGATGGATAATGTTATATGTAGTGATGATGGGTGGTGTTATATGTAGTGATGATGGGTGGTGTTATATGTAGTGATGATGGATGATGATATTTATAGTGATGATGGATGTTGTTATATGTAGTGATGATGGGTGGTGTTATATGTAGTGATGATGGGTGGTGTTATATGTAGTGATGATGGATGATGATATTTGTAGTGATGATGGATGTTGTTATATGTAGTGATGATGGGTGGTGTTATATGTAGTGATGATGGGTGGTGTTATATGTAGTGATGATGGATGGTGTTATATATAGTGATGATGGATGATGTTATATATAGTGATGATGGATGATGTTATTTATAGTGATGATGGATGTTGTTATATGTAGTGATGATGGGTGGTGTTATATGTAGTGATGATGGGTGGTGTTATATGTAGTGATGATGGATAATGTTATATGTAGTGATGATGGGTGGTGTTATATGTAGTGATGATTAGACAATAAAATAATACCAGTTTAATGCTAAAAAAATATACTTTGCTTTACCGTTGTCGTGAAAAACATGGTGGAACATACATACACCGTTAATGAACTATTGGTGGAAGAAGAAGTTTTGGGGTCTGAACAGTGAGACAATGTGGAGCCTCCCAGAGGGTGGCGTCTTACCGTTGCCTAGAGAATGAGCCGCCCGGAGGGTTGCGATTCTGCGAGTATATATATATATATATATATATATATATATATATATATATATATATATATATATATATATATATATATATATATATATAAATAATGGAGGAAACTGCAGCGGGCCTATTGGCCCATATTGGGCAGTCCCATTTACACCCAACCCCTATTGCTCATATATCCATCCAACCTATGTGTGAAGCTATGAAACGTCCACTACTCTATTTCCAAACTAATGTTTACCTATTTCGCCGCCTAAATCTAAATTTGTCTAATTTAAAGCCATTGGTACGAGTTCGCTCCTGGTTGGATAGTTTGAGTACCTTTGTAATGTCCCCTTTGTTCAGCCCTGACTTCCATTTAAACACCTCTGTCATATCGCCTCTCACTCTACGTCTCTCGAGGGAGTGCAAATTAAGATGCTTTAACCTGTCTCTGTACTCAAGGTTCCTAATAAAGTACTTGGGTTCATACAAAGGAGTGTTAGTTACAAGACTAGCGAGGTCATCCTACAACTATATCTTGTGCTTGTGAGACCTCACTTGGATTACACAGTTCAATTCTGGTCACCTTATTACAGAATGGATATAAAATCCTTGGAAAGAATTCAGAGGAGAATGACTAAGCTAATCGTTGGCATTAGGAATCTTGATATGTATATATATATATATATATATATATATATATATATTATCAACGACCTCACCAGCAAGGAATCGAACCCTCGACCTACTGGGTGGCCCTAGGGAACGCTTACCGGCTAGCCCACAAGGACACTAAAAGCAGTTCTAGACTCTATTATATTTCACACAAAGCCTGTTCATCGAGCTGATGGCGCCGTGAACCTCATTGGGAAACTGCCCGTGCCTCGTATGTGGTGTCAGTAGCATTTTACCGAATCCAGCTGGTATGAAACGCGAGGTACATATATATACTTCATTTTTAGTCCATTTAACACGCGGACTTTGAACATATTATCAACGACCTCACTAGTCTGTACTCACCCCTGAAGATGTGAATTACACGAAAGCGCTTGGGAACTTCGTGTTTTCTTCTTTCCTGGTGGTTATCAGCATATGTACCTAGATCACGCGCACCTACAGTGATTTACTTGCATATATATATATATATATATATATATATATATATTTATATATATATATATATATATATATATATATGCTGATCACCAAAAGGAAAGAAGAAAACAGGAAGTTCCCAAGCGCTTTCGTGTAATTCACATCTTCAGGAGTGAGTACAGACTAAAGAGAAGTACAAAATAAGGTGTATATATACAGAGGAGGGTGAGACCAGGTCCACAATGGTCAGGTATTAGGTAATGACCCTACTAATCTTTAAATAGCACCGCAACGGTCGGTAGTCAGGTCAGAGGGTAAGGTGACCCAACCCTCTCACCTGGTTACAAATCTTCTTAATTACAAAATTGTCCAGTTTGTACATGCCATAACAGGGAAGCATGCGAAGTTCATGCTTGCCTTTATGTATCACGAGTTAAGGGCGTAGAAGCCTGAAGAGTCAAGGGCATAGAAGCCTGAAGAGTCAGTGGTTTATATCATGAAGTTATTGGAAGCTCCAACAACTTTCCCTGAATACGAATTCGCAACTTTCGATTTACACCAGGTACCTACTTTACTGCTAGGTGAACAGGGACTAATGGGGGCTAGGAAGTAAGTCCAAACAACTTCCACCGGCCCGGGAGTCGAACCCGTGACGGTCAACGGCCATACACTAATGTCTGTAGGATCACAGATCAGTAGAGTGGGCTACGATGAACGAGTAAGTGATGTCGTATATGTTAGTGAGTAAGTGTACTAATATATTTCTATTATTTATTTTGTTTATGTGACACGCACACATGCATATTGACATTACTAAATTTAGAAGTATTTTAGTGATGGTACACACCACAGGTTTTTCGAACGCTGTTTACATAGTTGAGCTCTGTTGATTACTGTTTAATCTTTAGGACTGTCTTCTCAAATGCGGAATACTGAACTCTATCATCACAAATTGGTAGAACGGCTTCAGTGTGGTCCAAAATGCCAAGCACAGTTACTAAAGGCGGATATTAGGTTTTAAATGGTTATATTAGCCCCTGACTTATAGGCAGAAGTATTTAAATAAATGGGTTAATTACATTAGACTTGTATAACTATCATCCCCTGTAACTTTCAACTAGCTACGAGGTACATGTTCAGAGCACGTGAAAAGGTGTGCCCACGGAAAGTCGCGTCACTTGGTGCTGAGCTAAGGATTAAGTAGCCGGCTCTCTGGCCACCTATTGCGGGCAGTAGTTTGATATCATTAGCTAGAGGAAGACGTTATTTGGAGTCATCGTTGAGGTGACCCGTCTTCCTGGAGGGAGGACGAAGGATATATTTCAGATCTCCCTCGAAAAATCGCTACTCAATTCTCACTCAAACTCTCTCATCGACAGGACGTACTTAGCAGAGTTATATAAGACAGCCTCAGACCACATTTAACACTTATACCTATAGTGGTTTAGCTACTGTGATAATCCTTTTTGAAAGTGTACATAGAAACCTTTTATAATAAACAAATTGGATTTCACTACAGAAGATCCAATAAACATTTATCTATATTTTAGTTCCTAGAATATTAAGTAACATGTTTCATAAGTGATTGTTACAAGTAGCTGTCATATTCACGGTAACAGTCACATGAACAGATACACAGTTGGTAAAGGTAGAGATTTTTTTATCTCACCATTACTGTGTTATACTGTTACATTGTGTCTAAGAACCTAATCGTTACATAGTCCTTGTTCGAGCACTTGCTGTTACTGACGACCGTGTTAGCTATTTCTCCAAGGTAATGGGAAGGATATATATATATATATATATATATATATATATATATATATATATATATATATATATATATATATATATATATATATATATTTATATATATATATATATATATATTATATATATATATATATATATATATATTTATATATATATATATATATATATATATATATATATATATATATATATATATATATTTATATATATATATATGTGCCTCGCGTTTCATACCAGCTGGATTCGGTAAAATGCTACTGACACCACATAAGTGGCACGGGCAGTTTCCCATTGAGGTTCACGGCGCCATCAGCTCGATGAACAGGCTTTGTGTGAAATATATCAGAGTCTAGAACTGCTTTTGTGTCCTTGCGGCCTAGCCGGTAAGCGTTCCCTAGTCACACCCAGTAGGTCGAGGGTTCGATTCCTTGCTGGTGAGGTCGTTGATTATATGTTCAAAGTCCGCGTGTTAAATGGACTAAAAATGAAATATATATATATATATAATATTTTTTTTTTCGTTTTTCGACCATGTAATGATATGTGAAACATTGTTTGTCATCTATAAATAACTACCTAAATATTGTTTTTTTTATTGTATCTCCAAAAGTTTGCAGCCCTGCCCGTATTGTCTCTCCTTCCCATTACCTTGGAGAATTAGCTAACACAGTCGTCAATAATAGCACGTGCTCGAATAAGGACTTTTTTTAAACCTAATATCCGCCTTTTGTTACTGTACTTGGTGTCTTGGACCACAATGAAGCCGTTCTACCAATTTGTGATAAGAGAGTTCAGTATTACATATTTGAGAAGACAGTCCTAAAGATTAAACAGCTTTCGAAAAAGGTCCTGTGAATGTAAAGACAATCGTCTCATGACGGGTACAAAATTCTTAAGAAATCAAAACAAAAGATGAAATTGATTTAAAGAATTGTCCAAACAATGTTTGATGTAGCATCTTGTAGAGGTAATAACTTGGTCTCACTTTAGACTTTATGGAATAGTGTTCGTTACACTTCTGGAAAATAACGTGAACACAACATGTTTACCTGTGTACAGTATATTTGTTAAAGACCGAAGTAGAAGAGAATGTGAATGAAAAACAGTGAGTTTTATTTCCCAATGACCTTTAGCATAAGCATATCTTTGTAATATTCAAAATAACAAAACTTTTCTGAAAACAAAACTGTCAGTGATTATACACAACGCTAATAAATTCCATAACTTGGATCATCTCATGTATAACGATCGTAATGACCGAATCATTCTAAGGGATTTCTGCTGCAGAAATTCCTTTTGCAGGTACAGTACTGTACATTAAATCGGGATTCAATAGCTTTCGTAATAGCTAAGCTTACACATGTATGGACTCTGCTTGGTGTTACTTTCGAGTGCCTTTGATTCTTGACATACAGAAAATCGGAGAATAAGGCTCGCTTTGAAAGATAAGTACCAAGAAGTCTCCAGAAAACTCTGATGGCCAATCATGCCAAGCTCATGTAGGTATCTCCTTTATACACAAAACCCCTGTAAAAAATTATTTAATTTTAATTTATATATAAACTTAATTTTATTGATGTTCAAAAATATATGTTGTATGAAATAGTGTCGGGTTTATATTATTGGTTAGTCTCACAAAACCCAATTGGGAAGGTTTAACCTCTTAATTATCAATCAATTGTAGAATTTGCTGCCACTATCCCTAACTCACCAACGATGATAGTGAGTATGGAGAAATAATTCATTTTAAAATTCACTGTGTTTTAAGACACTTGGTATTATTTTCTCACATGTGGTGTACAGCTATCACAGGATTACGTAAATATAAATCAGATACTACAAACAATCAGCACAAAAAGCAGAATCTTACAGGTAAAGGTGACGGAGAGATGCAGGTCGACTAATGTCACCAGTGCCAAGTGTGGGGGAAGAGTGAGTCACGGGCTTCAGCATCGTTGGTTTTATTGGAGCGTTAAGGCAAATGCTCAGAGTTTTTAAGATCAGTGATTGGTCGACACCTTCAGAGGGTGTCCCTGAATGTTCGCAGATCAGTAGGTTATGATGAATCTTACAGTTACTTATCATTAAGACTTTCTATGCAAAGGCGGTATATCTCTCGCCAGTATATCCAGGGTTCAATCCCTGGCCCGGGACAGATGTGAGAAAGCAGTTTTCCGGTGTGACGCTATTGAACATCACAAATTTTCTCCAGGCACTTCTGTTTCCTTGTGTACTAGACATAATAAGCAAACACACCAACCGCCAGAACTTAGAGTAAACTTATAAGTGGGAAAAATATGAATATACAGAGTAGAAAGAAATATATATATATATATATATATAAAATCATATAATCAACGACCTCACCGGCCAGGACTCGAACCCTGTTCCTAATGCATGGGACCAGAGAATTATTTGTTCAAAGTCCGCGTGTTATATGGACTAAAAATGAAGTATACATGGTACATCGTGTTTCATACCAGCTGGATTCGGTAAAATGCTACTGACAGCCACATAAGCAGCACGGGCAGTTCCCAATGAGAGGTTCACGGTGCCATCAGCTCGATGAACAGGCTTTGTGTGAAATATCACATAGGCTAGAACTGCTTTTAGTGCTCTTGTGGTATGGTCAGTAGCGTTCTCTGGTCCCATGCATTAGGTCCAGGGTTCGAGTCCTGGCTGGTGAGGTCGTTGATTATATGTTCAAAGTCTGTGTGTTATATGGACTTAAAATGGAAACAACGGAGCACCTTAGCTTTCATCTTTATTCAAGACATCTTCAGAGGCAACTGGACTACATGGACAGAGAGAGGCTTAAATATACAGGGTGACCTTAAAAACATGAGGTCAGGTCATAATGATGTCATCCACTAATCCCCACACCAACACACACGTAGAGGAGCTTAAGAGAATAACTATCATACATCTAGATCAAAGGTTTTCAAAGCATTTTTAACCTTGGGCCACTGACAAATAAATTTATGTAACATATTATCAGTTTTGAACTGACCATCACTAAGGTTTATTGATTTTAATTCCTTAATCAAACTAGCTTCAACCAGAAGTCTTTCTGTGACACAAGATGATTTAAATACTTCTAAGCTTTGTTCCCAAGCAATGGGGTGATTATATTCCTAACATGAACGAACAAGGCACTGATTTCAGATTTAACTATTGAACATGATACTTTCCTGAAATTGATAGTTATGCGTAACTGACAATGCGTTTAGAGCAAATGGGAAGTTCTACAAGCAAATATTTGGCATGAGCATGGGTAATTGTCTTTCTGCTCCTCTAGCCTGTATATATATATATATATATATATATAATCAACGACCTCACCAGCAAGGAATCGAACCCTCGACCTACTGGGTGGCCCTAGGGAACGCTTACCGGCTAGCCCACAAGGACACTAAAAGCAGTTCTAGACTCTGTTATATTTCACACAAAGCCTGTTCATCGAGCTGATGGCGCCGTGAACCTCATTGGGAAACTGCCCGTGCCTCGTATGTGGTGTCAGTAGCATTTTACCGAATCCAGCTGGTATGAAACGCGAGGTACATATATATACTCCATTTTTAGTCCATTTAACACGCGGACTTTGAACATATAATCAACGACCTCACCAGCAAGGAATCGAACCCTCATAAAGACGAAAGCTAAGGTACTCCGTTGTTTCCATTTCCCCGTGTGATTTTATCAAGATTTATCTTATCCACGTTTTCATTGTGGATTTACATGAAATATATATATATATATATATATATATATATATATATATATAGTATATATATATATATATATTTATATATATATATATATATATATATATATATGCTGATCACCAAAAGGAAAGAAGAAAACAGGAAGTTCCCAAGCGCTTTCGTGTAATTCACATCTTCAGGAGTGAGTACAGACTAAAGAGAAGTACAAAATAAGGTGTATATATACAGAGGAGGGTGAGACCAGGTCCACAATGGTCAGGTATTAGGTAATGACCCTACTAATCTTTAAATTGCACCGCAACGGTCGGTAGTCAGGTCAGAGGGTAAGGTGACCCAACCCTCTCACCTGGTTACAAATCTTCTTAATTACAAAATTGTCCAGTTTGTACATGCCATAACAGGGAAGCATGCGAAGTTCATGCTTGCCTTTATGTATCACGAGTTAAGGGCGTAGAAGCCTGAAGAGTCAAGGGCATAGAAGCCTGAAGAGTCAGTGGTTTATATCATGAAGTTATTGGAAGCTCCAACAACTTTCCCTGAATACGAATTCGCAACTTTCGATTTACACCAGGTACCTACTTTACTGCTAGGTGAACAGGGACTAATGGGGGCTAGGAAGTAAGTCCAAACAACTTCCACCGGCCCGGGAATCGAACCCGTGACGGTCAACGGCCATACACTAATGTCTGTAGGTTCACAGATCAGTAGAGTGGGCTACGATGAACGAGTAAGTGATGTCGTATATGTTAGTGAGCAAGTGTACTAATATATTTCTATTATTTATTTTGTTTATGTGACACGCACACACGCATATTGACATTACTAAATTTAGAAGTATTTTAGTGATGGTACACACCACAGGTTTTTCGAACGCTGTATACATAGTTGAGCTCTGTTGATTACTGTTTAATCTTTAGGACTGTCTTCTCAAATGCGGAATACTGAACTCTATCATCACAAATTGGTAGAACGGCCTCAGTGTGGTCCAAAATGCCAAGCACAGTTACTAAAGGCGGATATTAGGTTTTAAATGGTTATATTAGCCCCTGACTTATAGGCAGAAGTATTTAAATAAATGGGTTAATTACATTAGACTTGTATAACTATCATCCCCTGTAACTTTCCACTAGCTACGAGGTACATGTTCAGAGCACGTGATAATAGGGTGTGTCATAGGAAGGAAGATCAGCTAAAACTAATGGCCCATCACTTTTTTGGTAGATTTTAGTGTATATAAACAGAAAATAATTTCAGTTTCAATATTTTGCAACCTCTTGCTCGGTAAATTTTAGCGTGAAATTTATCGAAAATCTAACGTACAGCTGCATTAGTGCATTACAATTAAATAGTGAACATTGCTTTCTGACTTCATTCTTTAACAACCCAACTAACAATATTTTTTTCTGTTTCAGACTCTGATGCATTTATAAGTTGATAATATTTGCGATGGCTGCTTGTGTCAGGACGAGGAACCAAAAATCCAGCCATCTCAGTCACTATCTTGGGTCTGGGAGAGAGCTCCTGAAGTCGGAGTTGCCTACATTGAGAGATGCTTTGAGATACGGTGTTTTAATCAGGCAAATCAGTGAAAAGAACCAAAGAACCTACACAAACAAAGACATTGCCAGTGATATGACCAAAGCTGTCTTGGCACAGTACACTGGCTAACGCTCAGTTCAAGCCTCCAGTCATAACAAGTCAGAAGAAGATTAGTGAGAGACTGCTAGCCAGTTGGGAAAAGGTAAGAGATATCTCTCTTGGGAGAGGAAAACTTGCAGTTAAGGACAGCTTTGCCAAGCAACTGGACCAGTTATTTGACATAATTACTTGCAAGTGCCCAATTGTTCTCTGTCCTGAGTTTGGATGCGATCGTGACTGTAAATCCGAGGCCCACATCTCCTGTATTTGCAAGCGTGAACTGAAGATTCCTGTGATCGAACTGGCATTTGTCAAAGCACAGAGAGAGAAGACTGGCAGTATAGGGGCTCTCATGATTTCTAGCCAAGATATTCCGGAGTCCAAGAGACAGGAGGCTGCCACAGAGAGACAGAAGAGGAGAAGAGTTGCCGAGGAAAAGAGACTTGAGAAGGCCCAGGGTGAGGTAAAAAAGGCCGATGATTGGAGTCAAGCTGATTCAGAGTTTAATGACTTCCCCATGGCTGATCCGAGTGCTGACCAGGAGAATGGTGACTTTGTCCTTAACCCAGAAAATAATGATCCCAACCCTTCCAGGCATAAGATTCGAAATAGGAAAGATATCCCGAGCATAGCTCTGGTCAGCATGCGACACCACACTGGTCTCAGAGAAACTGCAGAGATAGCAACAGCTGCCTGGATTGACGGTGGTTTGATAACACCTGATGATGTTCACCTGGTGATAGATCATAACAAAGTAAGGAGAGCTCAGGAGAAACTTACCAGTAACCTAAAAGAGGAGTTTGATAAGGGAATAAGAGAAAATGGAATCAATTGTTTGTTCTTTGATGGGAGAAGGGATGACACTAAAGTGTTCATGAAAGTTGGAGATTCTGACAAGTTGTTCCCTGCCATGGTGAAGGAGGAACACTACTCCTGCTGCAGTGAACCAGGAGGGAAGTATTTGTGGCATTTCACTCCAGAGAAAGATGACATCAGGAAACCAGCTGAGAGAGTGGCAGATAACATTGTGAACTGGCTCAGAGAGAGGAACGTAGACCAGACCCTGCAGGCCATTGGAGGGGACAGCACCAACACGAACACAGGGTGGCAAGGGGGGGGTCATACAGTGGATAGAGCGGAAGATTGGGAGGAAGCTGGTCTGGATTGTTTGTGACCTCCACACCAACGAGTTGCCACTCAGACATCTGATCCAGGAGCTGGATGGCAAGACTCTTTCAAACAACAGATGGTCTGGTCCTCTTGGCAAGATGCTGGACTCTGCCACTGAGTTAGAAATAAATCCGAGCTTTGAAAAAATCACAGTTGGCCCTCCACTCGTTGAGCTTGCACATACTGTCATTGACGACCTGAGTACTGACCAGTACTATGGTTACATGATTTGCAGTGCCATCAAAACTGGGGTCATGCCTGATAGACTTGCTTACCTGCAGATAGGTCCAGTCTCACATTCTAGGTGGCTCACAACGGCTCTCAGGTTCTGCAGAATTTGGGTCGCTCATCATAAACTGAAAGGGAACCAGCTTCACAGCCTTAGACTTATTGTCCAATTCATCGTGAGTGTCTACTTGCCAAATTGGTTCAACACCAAGGTCAAGTCATCGTTCTCCGAAGGTCCGAGGCATGTTCTCTTCCAGCTTGAGCTCCTGAGGAGTCAGCCAAGGAAGGTTGTTCAGATTGTGGAGCAGACTGTGAGGAGATCTTCCTGGTATGCTCATCCCGAGGCAGTTCTGCAGACAATGCTCTGCAGTAAGGATGAGGAGGAGAGAAGAGTGGCAGTCAAAAAGATCTTGGATATGAGACTTATGAGAGGATCTGGGCATGACGAATCAGTTGGTGACGATTCCTTCAGGGTCAGGAAGACTCCTGAAGTCAGTCTAGGTGCCAAGACCCTCACTGATCTCATAGATCTGGATAACATCCAGGCTGGCAGTGAGCCCCCTCTTACCTGCAGCCTCACCAATGTTCAAGTCAGAGCTTTCCTGGACAACCCCATGCATGTCCCTGCCTGGCCCTCGCACACCCAGAGTATAGAGCGTTGTGTACAGCAAGTGAGCGAGGCCAGCAGTCACGTGTACAGCCAGGAGAGGAGGGAAGGCTACATCCGAGCTCAGGTGGTCAGCAGGGAGGTGTTGAGTAGAAACAGAAGCAAGAAAGACATGTTCTCTATGGTGTGCAGCAACACCGGGTCGTAGTAGTAAAACCGGATTTTGTATTTGATGATTTTGTTTTCTAAAGGAATATTAAATTTAATAAATGTGTCAAGATCATTCGTTTCACTGTTCTGGATCATTTTCATCCAAATAAATTAACCTGATACATTTACTTTACTTTAAATCAGCTATTTAGTGGTGTTGGTAAAAGTGTGGGAATACTGAATTTTCATAAGATTTCAAGTTACAATTTACCTAGCAAAACATGAAAACTTTTCAAATCTGAAGATATCACATGATTCTGCACATAGAACTACATCATTAATACCATGGGCCGATTTTTCAAACTCAAAAAAAAAAAATCGCCTCCGTATGACACACCCTAACGTGATAAGGTGTGCCCACGGAAAGTCGCGTCACTTGGTGCTGAGCTAAGGATTAAGTAGCCAGCTCTCTGGCCACCTATTGCGAGCAGTAGTTTGATATCATTAGCTAGAGGAAGACGTTATTTGGAGTCATCGTTGAGGTGACCCGTCTTCCTGGAGGGAGGACGAAGGATATATTTCAGATCTCCCTCGAAAAATCGCTACTCAATTCTCACTCAAACTTTCTCATCGACAGGACGTACTTAGCAGAGTTATATAAGACAGCCTCAGACCACATTTAACACTTATACCTATAGTGGTTTAGCTACTGTGATGATCCTTTTTGAAAGTGTACATAGAAACCTTTTATAATAAACAAACAAATAAACAAATTGGATTTCACTACAGAAGATCCAATAAACATTTATCTATATTTTAGTTCCTAGAATATAAAGAAACATGCTTCATAAGTGATTGGTACAAGTGGTGACAACCCAGAAAGGTTATTAAATATACGACAGTTTCAAAAGTAGCTATCATATTCACGGTAACAGTCACCTGAACAGATACACAGATGGTAAGGGTAGAGATATTATGATCTCATTACTGTGTTATACTGTTACATTGTGTCTAAGAACCTAATCGTTACATAGTCCTTGTTCGAGCACTTGCTGTTATTGACGACCGTGTTAGCTATTTCTCCAAGGTAATGGGAAGGATATATATATATATATATATATATATATATATATATATATATATATATATATATATATATATATATATGTATATGTATATATATGCTGATAACCACCAGGAAAGAAGAAACACGAAGTTCCCAAGCGCTTTCGTGTAATTCACATCTTCAGGGGTGAGTACAGACTAGTCTGTACTCACCCCTGAAGATGTGAATTACACGAAAGCGCTTGGGAACTTCGTGTTTTCTTCTTTCCTGGTGGTTATCAGCATATACCTAGATCACGCGCACCTACAGTGATTTGCTTGCATATATATATATATATATATATATATATATATATATATATATATATATATATATATATATATATATAATATTTTTTTTCGTTTTTCGACCATGTAATGATATGTGAAACATTGTTTGTCATCTATAAATAACTACCTATATATTGTTTTTTTTATTGTATCTCCAAAAGTTTGCAGCCCTGCCCGTATTGTCTCTCCTTCCCATTACCTTGGAGAATTAGCTAACACAGTCGTCAATAATAGCAAGTGCTCGAATAAGGACTTTTTTTAAACCTAATATCCGCCTTTTGTTACTGTACTTGGTGTCTTGGACCACAATGAAGCCGTTCTACCAATTTGTGATAAGAGAGTTCAGTATTACATATTTGAGAAGACAGTCCTAAAGATTAAACAGCTTTCGAAAAAGTTCCTGTGAATGTAAAGACAATCGTCTGAAGAAATCCAAACAAAAGATGAAATTGATTTAAAGAATTGTCCAAACAATGTTTGATGTAGCATCTTGTAGAGGTAATAACTTGGTCTCACTTTAGACTTTATGGAATAGTGTTCGTTACACTTCTGGAAAATAACGTGAACACAACATGTTTACCTGTGTACAGTATATTTGTTAAAGACCGAAGTAGAAGAGAATGTGAATGAAAAACAGTGAGTTTTATTTCCCAATGACCTTTAGTATAAGCATATCTTTGTAATTTTCAAAATAACAAAACTTTTCTGAAAACAAAACTGTAAGTGATAGTACACATCGCTAATAAATTCCATAACTTGGATCATCTCATGTATAACGATCGTAATGACCGAATCATTCTAAGGGATTTCTGCTGCAGAAATTCCTTTTGCAGGTACAGTACTGTACATTAAATCGGGATTCAATAGCTTTCGTAATAGCTAAGCTTACACCTGTATGGACTCTGCTTGGTGTTACTTTCGAGTGCCTTTGATTCTTGACATACAGAAAATCGGAGAATAAGGCTCGCTTTGAAAGATAAGTACCAAGAAGTCTCCAGAAAACTCTGATGGCCAATCATGCCAAGCTCATGTAGGTATCTCCTTTATACACAAAACCCCTGTAAAAAATTATTTAATTTTGATTTATATATAAACTTAATTTTATTGATGTTCAAAAATATATGTTGTATGATATAGTGTCGGGTTTTTATTATTGGTTAGTCTCACAAAACCCATTTGGGAAGGTTTAACCTCTTAATTATCAATCAATTGTAGAATTTGCTGCCACTATCCCTAACTCACCAACGATGATAGTGAATATGGAGAAATAATTCATTTTAAAATTCACTGTGTTTTAAGACACTTGGTATTATTTTCTCACATGTGGTGTACAGCTATCACAGGATTACGCAAATATAAATAAGATACTACAAACAATCAGCACAAAAAGCAGAATCTTACAGGTAAAGGTGACGGAGAGATGCAGGTCGACTAATGTCACCAGTGCCAAGTGTGGGGGAAGAGTGAGTCACGGGCTTCAGCACCGCTGGTTTTATTGGAGCGTTAAGGCAAATGCTCAGAGTTTTTAAGATCAGTGATTGGTCGACGCCTTCAGAGGGTGTGCCTGAAGGTTGGCAGATCAGTAGGATATGATGAATCTTACAGTTACTTATCATTAAGACTTTCTATGCAAAGGCGGTATATCTCTCGCCAGTATATCCAGGGTTCAATCCCTGGCCCGGGACAGATGTGAGAAAGCAGTTTTCCGGTGTGACGCTATTGAACATCACAAATTTTCTAGAGGCACTTCTGTTTCCTTGTGTACTAGACATAATAAGGAAACACACCAACCGCCAGAACTTAGAGTAAACTTATAAGTGGGAAAAATATGAATATACAGAGTAGAAAGATATATATATATATATATATATATATATATATATATATATATATATATATAATCAACGACCTCACCAGCAAGGAATCGAACCCTCGACCTACTGGGTGTGACTAGGGAACGCTTACCGACTAGGCCAGCCGGTAAGCGTTCCCTAGTCACACCCAGTAGGTCGAGGGTTCGATTCCTTGCTGGTGAGGTCGTTGATTATATGTTCAAAGTCCGCGTGTTATATGGACTAAAAATGAAGTATATATATATATATATATATAATCAACGACCTCACCAGCCAGGACTCGAAACCTGGACCTATTGCATGGGACCAGAGAATTATATGTTCAAAGTCCGCGTGTTATAGGGACTAAAAATGAAGTATACATGGTACATCGTGTTTCATACCAGCTGGATTCGGTAAAATGCTCCTGACAGCCACATAAGAAGCACGGGCAGTCCCCAATGAGAGGTTCACGGTGCCATCAGCTCGATGAACAGGCTTTGTGTGAAATTTCACATAGTCTAGAACTGCTTTTAGTGCTCTTGTGGTATGGTCGGTTGTGTTCTCTGGTCCCATGCATTAGGTCCAGGGTTTGAGTCCTGGCTGGTGAGGTCGTTAATTATATGTTCAAAGTCCGCGTGTTATATGGACTAAAAATGAAATATATATATATATATATATATATATATATATATATATATATATATATATATATATATATATACATATATATTTCCTGTAAATCCACAATGAAAACGTGGATAAGATAAATCTTGATAAAATCACACGGGAAAATGGAAGGTCGTTGATTATATGTTCAAAGTCCTCGTGTTATATGGACTAAAATGAATATATATATCAGCATATACCTAGATCACGCGCACCTACAGTGATTACTTGCATATATATATATATATATATATATATTTCATTAGCCCAATAAAGCACGCGGACTTCTACATACAATCAACACCTCAACCCGCCAGGATTCGAACCCACGGCCCACAAGCCTATGACTGTGACTGGGGAACGCTAACCGCTGGACCACCAGGATACAAAAGCAGTCCTAGACTTTGTTATATTTCACACAAAGCCTGTTCAACGAGCTTATGGCGCCGTGAACCTCTAATGGGGACCACCCGTACCACTTAGGTATACTGTACATGGCTGGTGTAGGCATTCCCTACGTTAATGATTCCCTATAGAGATACCCTACGCTCAATATATTTTTAATAACTCATAGCAACACATAGCACAATATAACATGACATAGCATCATATATAATACATAACATTACATAACATCACGAAGATAATTTAGCTTTATACAATGCATCTTGATATATCATACAGCGTTATATAAGAGCACATAGCTTCATATAGTATTAAAATAAAAGGATTTAAGCCCATGCATATAACAGGTTAGAGGTGAAAACTGGAGCGGTTAACAGGTATGAAATTTGGTATGAACATTCAATATAGGTTACTTATCAAGTCTATCTGATTGAACATTCAAAATTCCAAGATGGTGGCCATTTTCCAAGATGGCCGCCAAATTTGCCTGGCCAATTTTTTTTATATATTTAATGACTTATTATTGGGCAATCTGTACACATAAGGTTTCTATTTTCATGTTTTAAAGCATGCTAGAACCCTCTGCACATACTTTTTCCTCTGTTCATAAAAATAAATTGAGACGATTCTTAGTTAAACAATGAGAAACATGTTTATGTCTTGCTCATATCCTTGGGAAATATTGTTATAAAAATTCTTTCATATTTACAACTGCTGGCATGTACGAATACATTTACATCGCTGTCCACAGTCTTTCTCGAGATAACACTTGGTCAGTTCCTGGCAGCTCGCTGCTGTTGGTGGAAGGTGTGTCCAGTGTATTTCCCACATATATCCTTTCTCTTTCCAGCCCCAGTTAACAGGACTTAGAATGTCTGGTTGGGCTCCTGTTGCCTGACCCCAAATCATTCCACTTTGATAGGCTGCACGCTTCATATGTTCCTTCAAGGCAGATCGTGTTGGTGGAATTGCATTATATGATCACTGTTTGCGAGGTAAAGCTGGACTAGACCCGTCATATATCACGACCACAAACCTTCTTCACTAACTGATGCAGGACACTGACTGAGTTTGGTGAAGGTACTGGAGACCTCATTAAACACATTCCATGCTTGCCATGCAGTCTTTTTACCTTTACGACGGAAAGCTGACACAAAATCACAACCACTGAATGCATGGAAAAATGTGTTTTCAGTGGTTTTTTCAGGCCCTATGGATACAACTAACTCATGAAGAGGAATTCATGTTGAATAAGCCCCTTGACCATAAGAAATCCACATTTCTTCAAGACCAATTTTTCCTTAGTGATGTGAACGCAAATGATATATGTGTCATTGGCTTTTATGAGAACTCTCTTACTGCCTTCAAATACAGCTTGTCTTGTATGTACGAAGAGGCGAGTATTTGTCTCTTCATGGGAGCATAGAGTTAACTCTTCTGGTGCCGTATCATAGTTAATAATGGCATGTTCTCCCTTTCTTACAATAATTGTGCATGGTGTAATAATTTCACACATCTTATCCGCAAGGAAGTGAAAAAGTTGATTCTTGTTATTGTCATCTCTTAGAAAGCTTCTCCAATTTGTTGGAGTTTTGTTAGTTTCTGGCATCCTTCGTCTGACACTCTGACCTCGTTTTGACCTGGTTTCAGCCTTTAAATTGCTCTTTTATAGACAGCATATACAATATCCACCCTACTATATTTGGTACTGTAAGACTCCCATTTTGGAAGAACATCTTTACTGGCATATTCAATGAAAGTCTTTGATGACCCAAGGAGGAAAGGCATTAATCATAGCTGAACCATAGGTATGGAGATGACTGTTGTCACTCACTGATACAAGGGCGGAGTTGATTCTCATGTTCGAAGAATTCTTACAAATCACACTGTCTGGTCTGGCAAGAAATGAACAACCGTGAAAATAAATGGCAATCATCCTTCAGTAACTTTTCCTTTGAACTGTCAGCAACTTGTTCATGTTTGAATAAGTTTACCTTGTTTCTGTTGATTGGCTGGTAAAAAGAAATTTTCTCATTAATTTTCAGTGACTGCAAGAATGCCTGGAAATTTTCTTTGCCCCTTTGCAAGTGTTTACCAATCATTCCAGTGAGGGTAGGATCAGCAAAGCCCTTTGTGTCCAACACAATTAATTAATTTGACTCCTCTAGAAATAGGTTTCACATTTCTTGCAGCACAGTGCACCGTGATTTCACTTTATCAAAGGACAACCTTTGAGTATTTGGACTCTCTTCATGATGTCTGTTAGTTCGCCTTGCATCTTTTGTTCCTGACAATGTATCATATCTTGCAACTAAATCATTAACTCCAGGTCCTGCCACCACCCGTCGCCTAAGGGCTGTTGGATCCTCTGTCAGGTCAATGGCTTCCCCAACACCTCTTATGACTACATTGTTTGGTTCATATGCCTGGACATGGCTAGTGAATAGAAATGTATTTTTGATCTATGGATAACAAAATTTCACTTGTGGAACTCCCTTGCTACTTCTGGGTGCTGTTGTTCTAAAGTTAGCATATCTCTCAGGTGACTAGGGAGCCACCGAGCATAGTTGACATTATTATTTGCAAAGAACATCGTGATGCATTTAAAAACTTGCTTCTCTGAATGATCGGAGTAGTATGAATATGGTCAACTGCATGTCAAGGACAATGCTCCAGAATTGAACTGTGGACTTTTAGATTTCCTTTGGTCACACAACTCTTCAAATCCCAAGGCTGCATCTCTAGACACACTTGAACAGTGCTCATTATATGCGTCCTTCCTAAGCTTGTACAGACTACAAGCAGTAATCTGATGTGCATGGCGTGTTCTTGTGACTCTAGATGCCAAGAGGAAAAACTCTGCTTACCAGATGAGGCCACGCCTGCCTATACAAGGCAGCTGGTCCACCCACTCTCCTGAAACAGAGTTCCAATTGATTTCATCAAAAAGATCACTAGATTACAAGATGCTGTAACCGCTAGATTAAGGTTAGGGTATAAGCACCTCAGGCAGTATGTTCCTCAAGCAGATGTTAACAAGACTATATGTAAAGTGTGTGGCCAGACATATAGCCACACACTTGAACACTTCGTCCTCGACTGTGTGAAGATAGAACCTTTTAGGGACATGTCCAAGCACACTGTGTGTGAAAAGGCACAACACTTCATCTCTAATGGCAAGATAACCGATATATTAAGATTGTATCCACTTTTTTGCACTTAGTAACTATATCAGTTCTCATGTATAGAACCAAATACGCAAGGTGCTTAAATACTTTTCACGCAAATGCGAATAACAAAGTGTGCGGCCAGACATACTGCTTCACACGCCTGTTCTCACGCATTTGTGAATAAGTTACCCTTTATGTATAGAACTAAACAAATAATGTAATTGAAATGCTGTTTAACATTCAGTGCTATAATATCCTGACAACGGGGGTTAATTACTATGACCCGTTGTAAACTCTACTCTGTAATCCTCTTGCGCTACCGCTCACGAGATGAGTGTGGGGTGCACAATAAAGTAGCCGCTGTAAGCGGCAAAATAAAAAAATCAACACACACACACACACAATAGCTCCCTCATAACACCATCTGTAAGGAACTACTACACCACGTGAGGTCCCTCCTAACACCATCTGGGAGGGAGTTACGACACTACGCGTTTGCTGTTTAACACCTATATTAATGTGTATGTTCACTGTATGTTCCTTTACCTTTCTCTAATGAAAGCCTTTGTTAAACCACCAATGTCAATCTTTGTAATAAGTATGTGACCAATGTCTCGCTGATATACAGCAGGGTGGGCAGGACTACTGCTCGATACACGTGTAATTTTGTAGATAATTTCATCTCCCTACACGGTTTCGGAGTCTGCCACAGGCTTGAGATGCCCATCTGATCCGTTGCTGACTCACTTCATTGATGTCCGCTGTGGTGGACAGGTGGGAGCCGAGATACCGAAAGTGGGTAACATTAAAGAGGGTAGTACCGTTAAGTTGGCTGGATGGTGGAGGTGTGGCTGAACCAGGGGCAGGTTGAAAGAGCATCCTAGTCCTAAGTAAATTCACCTCATGGCCGAAGTGTCCACACGCGTCTGCGTAGGTGTTCAGGATCTCCTGTAAGTCGTTTGCAGCGTGAGTAACAAGGCTGAGGTCGTCTGCATACTGAAATTTAGGAATGGAAGCTGTTGACACCTTTGTTCTTGCCTGGAGTCGTCTTATGTTTAAGAGATTCCCCTTCACTCAGCACTAGATGTTCATCCCGCTGGTTAAATTGGCATTGGCACGAGTAAAGAAGGCAGCCAAGAAAATGGAGAAGAAAGTTGGTGCTAGTACACATGCTTGTTTTACCCATGTTTGGATGAGGAAGAACTCAGACTGGGTACCATTGTGCAGGACACTGCCGTTCATGCCATTGTGGAGTTTTTTATTTATTTATTATTTAATTTTTTTTTTTTACAGGGATTAGCTCACCCGGGCACAGGTCACTGACCCACATCGGGACCTGGGGGGTGAAAATGTATTAATAATAATAATAATAAAAATAATAAATAATAATAATAATAATAATAATAATAATAATAATATTAATATTAATAATAATAATAATAATAATAGTGATAATAATAATAATAATAATAATAATAATAATAATAATAATATTAATTATAATAATAATAATATAAGAATAATAATATATAATAATAATATAATAATAATAATAATAATAATAATAATAATAATAATAATAATAATAATTATAATAATAATTCAGTTAAGTAAAATTAAAAACAAAAATAGCG
>CAUDMG010002377.1:0-59167 GCA_958450375.1 Homarus gammarus | reverse complement strand
ATTACATGAGAGTTGCATAAAAAAATACAGGTAAATAAATATATAAATAAATATACATATATTGCACAGACCTGTAGCACAAGCTGGGAATGTCACCCTAATATACGGTAAAACATTCTAAGCATAATTTGTGTTTAGCCTAACGTATTTATATCCTTACTAAATACATACTACAGTACATTGTAACTGCACTAACTCCTTAAACTCTCCCATCTCTCTAGCTCGAACACCCTCCTCAACCCTCATAACCAGTAACCCACTCACACACCTACCCCAGTGATTCCCCGTACCAGCCAACTACCCACATCATGGACCAACAGTATTATTGTGCCATTACCGAAACCAGGACAGCCTGATGCTTTTCGTCCCATATCATTAACCAGCTATCTTTGTAAAACCTCTGAAAGATTGGTTCTTGGCAGACTTTCATACAGAATCAAAGAACACATTGTCTCTTAACATAAATGGCTTCACTCATGGTAAAGGTGTACATAATTGCATCACCACACTTTTAACTGTACATGGTAATGAAAGACACAGATACACCACATTTCTTGACCTAAAAGCTGCATTTGATATTGCCAATAGGCAAGTTATATTCTACGAACTAGCCAGAATGGATATAGGAATTCGGCTGTTACACTGGATAAGTGGTTACCTCACTAACAGAAGGTCTACTGCACTGTTTCAGGGTTAAAAAGTTAAGTTAAGGTTATGCAGGTGAACTACTTAGTCCTACTCTGGTCAATGTTCTTATGAATGAACTATTAAATTCAATACCAGACAACCCCAGTAATATCACAATCAGCTATGCTGATGATATTCTTGTACATATTAAAACTCATTGTGAAATGCAAACAACCCTGAATTATGTACACGCAACTTGTGAGAACCTCTGTCTTATAATTTTCCCTGAGGAAACTAAAGTCTTTAACAAACAAGCTGGTAACCGCAAACGCGGTTCAAGATAGGTAACAACACTATTGACTATGTCTTTTCTTTTAAATATCTCTGGTGTCTCCATTTCTTGTACCTTACCTGCCATACAACGTGTGTGTGTGGGAGCTCCGTGTTTTTCGTCGAAAAACAGGGTCTTTCCAGGAGTTCCCAGTCTGATTTCTAGGAAATCTGAGTCGTGAGTGACTAGTGAGTGTCGTGATCAGTACAATATATATCTGTGATCCCCCTAAGTAGATATATTTGTCAATTTACTGTTTAATCTGTGTCTACGAAGTGAGGTGTAGGCCCACCAAACTCCCCTCAGTGCCACGGCTTGTAATCTGAGCCCTGTCCACCCCCACCGTCTACACTACCCCATCGTCCCACCAGGCCACCCAGTTGATCATAAACTCGACCGTCTCCATACTGCCAGCTACTCAGCCCTCACTAGCTCCAATATGTCTACGTTGGTTGCTAATATCAAAAATTCAAATTTCACGAAACAACAGCTGACTGATGTGATAATGGAAGTCCAACGGACTCTCAAACAGGACATCATATTCCAAATGAATAAGGAGACCATCAGGAAGGTAGAAGAAGCTGACCGGCGCCTCACTGACCAGCTAAGTGAGATTAAAAGAAGCTTCGAATTCTCGCAAGAGGAAATAAGTGACTTTCATGCAGTGTTGAACGTTGAAGCTAAAGAGAACCGAACACTCAAGACCCAAGTTCAACAGCTGAGTGAGGAGAATTCCAAGCTCAAAACGGAACTAACGACAACAACAGACCGGGTGGATTATGTGGATGACACAGGGCGGCGAAAACCCTGAGGATTGTCGGTATCCCTGAAGACATCCACGAGAACTGGGAGTCATCCCAACGTAAAATTTCACGCCTGCTGAATGAACATTTTAAACTTCCTGAAGTAAAGTTTGACCGTGTTCAACGCGTCGGGAAACCCAACTTCTCCCGCCCCAGCGACATCATAAAACAATTTTCATCCCCCATTCACCGTGACAAAGTGTTTTATCAACGCAGTAAACTGAAAGGCACCATTATCTTCGTCAACGAAGATCTCTGCCCAGGTACGACTAAAGCCCGTCTACAGCAAATGGACCAGCTTTAAAAAGCCAGGAAACAAGGGAAACACGTAATGTTCGGTCATAAAACCCACCCTCTGTACCAACCCCTTCAAGCCCCTCTAGAACCCCCTCCCCACTGAGGGGGAACCAGCCACTGTCGCTATCATCTGAGGAGTTTCCTCCCCTGCCGTCATTCAGGCAGGACACTCCATAGACAGCAGACAAGCAGAGCGACGGGGACGACGGAGAAAAAACAGACACAGCTGATTGGCTAGTCCTGGGACATCTCCCACCTTCCCACTTACCCTGGAAATCACAAGCACCTGACTCCAATTCTCCATAACTGACAAATCTGTTGATTCAATCGACACATTGAGCCTCTCCTACAGTATCGGACCTCCCTTAGGAACCCCGAATGCTGCTGAGGGGCTTGGTGTGAAGAGAGAGTCATCAGTGAGTTTTCAGACCTTTTTCTACCACTCTAACCATTCTCTTCCGTGCCGTGAAAGGACCTATTCCCCTGTCAGTAGACGTACAGGGGAGTATTCGTCTGGAAACGCCCTCTGTCCCCACACCTCGCTAGTGCGTGTTAGTGTGAAGGGTGGAGGGTCAGCACAGCCTGCCGATTCGCCTGGGGACCTCTGTGATAGTGCAGGGCCTCCCCTACGTGAGGGGCGCAGGATATCAGGGACATTGTTAGGGGAGATCTCCATAAATCTCCAAATTTGAAATCAGTAAACATGCCATCTATTAAAATTAAAGTGGACCGTACCATCCAACCGTGCACAGACCTCGCCTCACTCATTTTTCAGCTGACCTTGATATTTCAGATCCGTTCCTTCACAAACGACGATATCATCAAAATCTTTGTACACACTGACGAAGATGCCGACCAATTCCACTCCCCAGCAATGAACAACAAACTGAAAGACAATGGCTTAACGGTCCTCAGTTCCCCTGAGTACCGTGCAAAATGCACCTTCATATGCAGGAAAGTAATCCCACCTATTCTTGACAACCCAAACCTTTTGAATGAACTCAACTCACACAACACCTCCCAAATGACATATGCAGCCCGGATGGGAACTCTCCCCATGTTAAAAATCACTACAGTTACACAAACTGACGCCATCAAATTAAAATCTAACGGAATAAAATTCGGCAACAACATCATCCCCTCACGAGACATTGAGTTCCAACACTACATACCAGTTCATCAATGCTACAATTGCTACCAATTTGGACACAACACCAACCGTTGCAGTAACACACAAAATTGCTCAAAATGTGCCAATCAAGGCCACTCCTACCGAAACTGCACTGCCACTGTAACTAAATGCTGCAATTGTAAAGGCCCACACTCTGCCATCAGCAACAAGTGCAAAATCAGACTCGATAACAGCACAACACCACTCCCTCCCCGCCGACCCTCACCTCCCACTGCACCTCCCACAGCACCACCTCCACCCCCTACTCCCACGACCCTCCCCACCCGCACTTGCTGGACCAACAACCTGACCGCCCCCCTTCCCTCCCCCGACACTGACGCAAAAATCACCACCATCATACTTCTGGCACATACCCTAAGCAACGGAAACAGGTCACTTTTTCTTAAACTGGCAATTGATGGTTTGAAGGCGAACGGCCTCCCTACCATACACATTCCTGATTCCTTCAGAACCGGTCCCGACCTCATCTTCCCCACTGCCCCCATCTCCGACCAGACCAACATGCCCCCTCCACCCCCCAGAGAATCCACTGTAATCTCCCTCCACCCCTCCACTTCTGCCATGCCCACACCTGACTTATCTCACCATTCTACCAATACCTCACCCCCCGGAGTAATCAGTCCAAAACATACCGGCCCCTCCACCTCGATCTTGCCTACACCCGACTTCTCCCACATGACTAAGTTGAACTCCCGGACCACAAACACCCAAACCAAACCCAATCCTCCCCTAACACCCCAGACTCCCAAGAATAAAATGGCAGCCCATCCCCCCACAGAACTAGTGGTCAAGACCCCTAGACCAAAGAGGAAGAACACCTCCCCCCTTTCTCCCTATACACCTGACAGCAAAAGAATTATACAATACACACATCCAACCAAATCAATAATCAAAGTAAATCTATACGGCACTACCCCAAAGGAAACAGAAATCAACCCCGACACGAACCTAGCACACTCCCCTCATCCTCCCGACTCCCCCACACACAGTCACGTAACCGCCCATCCCTCACCTGCATACTCCACACTCAGACCACGCTCACAGTCACTCGACAATTTAGACCTCATCCCTGCACCCCAGAATTTCAATCTTATATAAGTAACCAAGAACAAATTATACAACATGATCACCATTATGCAATACAACTGTAGAGCATATCACTCAAACAGACACGCCATCTCTCTCCTCCTACAAGAACACAACCCAGACATCCTCCTCCTCAACTCAACATGCACAAACACCAAAATCAAGCACTTCGGCTATACAAGCAGACAATCACCCCACAAACTATTCGAGGGCGTTGCAATCCTCATCAGATCCTCCATGAAACACGAATTCATCACCAACTTTGCCTTCAAACACTTCATGGCCGCCAAGATCGACACTCAACACGGACAGATTATCATCTGCACAACATACTCAAGACCTAACTCGCGTATCCCCTTCACAGACCTAAACTCCATCTTTAACAACTCACACCTACCTGTAATACTAATGGCCGACCTCAATGCACACCACACCGCATTCCAACACAACCGCATCGACCCCCATGGCCAACAACTACACGCTTTGGTCACTCACAAAAACCTTCACCACATTGGCCCTTTCTTCCCCACATTCTACGCTGCTCACGGCAAAGGCACTCCAGACATCGTCATCACCAACACCCCTGCCCTCCAATTCCAACACCACATCACTCCCGGCCCCCTATCAAGCTCAGACCACATTCCCATCACTCTTCACCTCTCCAACAATCCCATGCTCCTCCCAACAACCACACCTCAATACCAGTATCAACACGCAGATTGGGATGCCTTCAAAACCACACTCTCTGAACAATACTCACTCAACCTCGAACACCAACCCACAAGGAAGATTGAGGAAACCTGGACACACCTTTTCAACACTATCACCGCCATAGCAGATACCCACATTCCTAAACACCGGTTCAAGAGAAAATACTCCTTCACACCCTCCATAAGAACTCGACGCCTACTTCACTGCTACAGGACACGATTCGAACTAAACAAACTTAACCTAGCACCAGTTTACACAGACATCTCCACACTAAGAACACACATCATCCACAGCCTCCGTCAAGACCATGAGGTTCACTGGGCAAAACTCGTAGAGGCTGCCCAGGAACACAGAACACATAACCCCCGAGAATTTTGGCAAAGGATCGCCAAGCTGAGAGGAACAGAAAACCCCTCTTTGATCACCTACTAGTTAATGGTAGAAAAATCAATGAGCCAGCCGAAGTAGCACAAACACTAAAACAACACTGGGAACACATTTTCCACCCACACCCCCCCCCCCCCCCCACACAACAAAGGTACATCTTAAACCACATAAACAACATCACCACACACATGCAAACACTTCACGACAGAACAACTCCTGACAACACAATAGATACCTCCACACTCACACAGAACCACACCCTCACTGCTCCTTTCACCCCAACAGAAGTCAAACAAGCACTAGACAAAATCAAAAAGAAAACAGATGACATTGAACGCCTCCCTTAGCCAATAAGGTCGGGGAGGGGTGCAATGTACCTGTACACAAACACTCTCCCTCAAGAATGGGACCAGAACTCACAATACCTGCAAGAGCCTACCACGCAATTGCGAAATCCTTTACTAGCCAAAGGAAAGAAAGAATGCAATAATTAACCCAACTCTGCCAACCACTAACAACACCTTCAATCCTCCCAAAAGGAAAACTTAACCCACCCAACCTTACTCACAATCCCTCTTAAAAATCAACACCTACAATCCTCCCAAAACAAAAACTTAATATACCCGACCTTTCTAACAAGCCCCTTTGACCCTCCTAAAAAAAAAAAAAAAAAAAAAAAAAAAAAAAACATATGACTCAATACAACTATTCATTAGCAACACAAAACATATCATTCCTAAGAAATCCTACCATACTATAAATTAACCCAAGAACCTCCAAAGCCCCCCTCTCCTCCTCTCGCCTCCCCTCTCCTCTCCTCTCCTCCCCCCCTCCTCCCGACAACCGAACCATACCTGACCTTATAACATTATCCTAACCCTCCCTCTCTCCCCTTACTACATTTCCACGTAAACACATACACACTCACACAACAACCCCCCTTAAGCAATTCTAATTCACCTTAAATCAACATACAACCGCCACCCCCGTCAATTACCAAACACACCCTCCCCCCCCCCTCCCACAACCAATCTCCAAACACAACACCCCCCCCCCCGCCAGACAAAGCCCCTCATAACACTACAACTCTCGAAAACCAAATCAAACATACCCAACTTCTATAATCAGCCACCTCAACAAAATCAACCTAACTCAAGACTGAAACCAAACAACCTATATCTCACTCTCATCTCCGTTCACAATTTGACATAGCTCAAATCTGTCTCCTGCTATTACTAAATAACTCTCCTACGATACACTCATCCTTCCTTACTACGAATACTTTGACACTTCAAGCTCAAAGATTCAAAACTCTTCCTCCAACTCTCTCCATTTCTCTTTGACATAGCTAAAAGACCCACAACTCTCAGAACCTAATCAAACATACCCAACGTCTGTGACATCCAATTCTCAATAAAATTGACCTAACTCAAGACTGAAACCACTCAACCTATATCTCATTCTCGTCTCCGTTCATAATTTGACAAAAAAGCTCAAATCTGTCTGCTGCTAATACTAAAAACTCTCCTACGATACGCTCATTCTTCCTTACTACGAATACTTTGACATTTCAAGCTCAAAGATTCAAAAACCCTTCCTCCAACTCGCTCCGTTCCTCTCTGACATAGCTCAAAGACTTTACCTTCATCTTTCCCCAAACAACCCTACGACTAGCAAAATTTCCATATTTTCACCTTCTCTGTTTACTTTGATCGTGTGCTGCCTGTGCGTCCGTCCACCTGCGTTTCTCGGCTTGCGCCGCCGCCGTGGAGGGGCGGTTCTTCCTACGCTTTGCCAACACTGCCTATGCCAAGACGACAACCAGAACACCCGCGTTGACCCTTTGCTTGCCCGGACCTGCTCCCGCCCCCACTCTGCCTCGTCCTGATTTATGATTGTTGCACCCTCAGGGCATAATGCCTACATCCTCACGCAAGCGGTGTTTAGCCACTGCACCTGTTCTCTCCCTCTAAAATTCACTTCTATCCTCCCTTTATCCTTCCTCTGAACCTCCTTCCCCCCTGTCACTAGCATTTTTCTGTTCTGTTCTGCTCCCCTGCCGGCCAACTCGAGTACTACACGTCTACCCTCTGTGGTGGAAACCAGCAACCTTCAAAACCGAGTGACAGGCGCACCTCCCTCTCGATCTGGGAATCACACTCAACAGTTCTGTTGGCTGTAGCACTTGTGAGTACGTTACCCCCCACAATTATAATTTTCTTAGATCTTCCTTTTTCACACCTCAGTGACCCAGAGTTCTTACTGTTCCTTAATCAGTATCAATGTTCCCACAATGATGATACTGGTGTCATTCCCTTAGATGTGCTAGATCGTATGTGTTACACCCCATTTACCCATGGTGTCGACACAATACTCCCTCATGTCGATCCTCATGCCTTTCTACAAAACTCACTGGGTTACACCAACCCAAACTGTAACTATTACGTTCCTGACTCTCCCGAGTTTAGTTCTAGTCTCCTAGTATCTCATACCTTCTCCTTGATTAGCCATAACATCAGCAGTATTCCCCTTCATCTAGTTACCTTTTTAGATCACGGTTTATCTTCTACAGTATTGCCCACAAATTTTATGTACTTGGGTTCTGTGAGACCAAACTCACTAACGATATTGACCATTTGTATAACACCTCTAATTATATTAGACACTGCATCAACACGTCACGACACAGTGGTGGTGTCGCCCTATATGTTGATATCAAGTATAACACTTCTGTAAGAGATGATTTAAAGGTTCAGGAGGAGTATGTGGAGAGTGTTTCCATTGAATTACGTAACGATGCACGAAATATCCTAGTAGGAGTAATCTACAGAAGACCCCACACTAATGTAGGGAATTTTCTTGATAAATTTTCGGATCTTATCACTATCATAAGTTCAGAGAGGAAACATTGCTACATTACACGAGATTTCAACCTTGATCTATTAAAATCAGCAACCGACACCTCAGGCGAAGACAATATACCAATGAGCATCATTAAGAAAGTAGCCCGCCTGTTCTACACATTTGTAACTCCTCCTTCACTAGTGGTGTCTTTCCTGATAAACTGAAAATTGCTAAAGTTCACCCGGCATATAAAAAATCTGGGGACAAAGGTCTCTTCATGAATTACCGCCCCATATCAGTCCTCCCAGCCTTGAGTAAGATACTGGAAAATCTAGCATGTAATAGACTAAACTCCTTCTGCAATGCCAATAACATCTTTACAGACTCCCAGCTTGGACTTAGAGCTAGAAGGTCGACTGAGAGTGCTCTGCTATCCTTTACTAATGACATCTTAAATTCCTTCGCTGACAGTTAGTTCACAGTCGGTATATTCTTGGACCTCTCTAGAGCCTTCGATACTGTCGAACATACCATCCTCCTTTCAAAGCTTGAACATTACGGCGTTAGGGGCCAGTTCCACAATTGGTTTACCTCATATCTGTCCAACAGGATGCAGTATGTCTGCTATAATAACCAACAATCTGACTCCTCACCAATCTTGTATGGCGTCCCCCAGGGTTCCATTCTCGGTCCTGTACTGTTTTTGTTGTGCATAAACGACATAGTTCACGCCAGCTCACTCATAAAGTACAACTTATTTGCAGAAGATAGTAATCTCTATGCCAGCAACTTAGACCTCCATTTCTTGATGAGAACTATGAACGATGAAGTAACTAAAAGTCGGGACCTGGGTAATACGTAATAAACTGACCTTAAACCTTTAAAAAACCCACTACACAATCTTTCACAGAAGAAAAAACTTACCCCAAGACCTGGACCTTGGTAAAATAGTCCTAAAACGCGAACAAAATACTAAATTCCTCGGAGTTATTGTTGGTGAGAAACTTAACTGGAGAAACCACATACAAGCCATTCACAGTATAATCAATAAACAGTGCGGTATCATGTATCACACTCGAGAGTCGCTCACTCACAGCAATGAAAGAAACCTATCATGATCTTGTTTACCAACACCTGATACACTGTCACACACTATAGGGGTCCTCTGGCTCTTCAAAAACACAATCTCTGGTTACTGCACAAAAGAGAGTTGTACGGACAATGGCCTACTTGAAAAAATAATCACACAAACGAAAAATTTGCTATATTGAAAATTGTAAAATTATTAACACCTACTGCTGTGCCCTCTTTGTTTACAAATCTATCAATCACTTGCTTGACAATAATTATTTCCAGTTCCGGAATAATCAGAGATACAACTTAAGGCACCCAGAGCTATAGAGACCACCCCCCATGGGCTCCTCTCAGTCCCAGACCTCCATAAAATATCATGGTGTGAAAGTGTGGAACAACTTACCCCCACCCATCCGAGCAAAGACTATGGTCCCTTCCTTTAAATCATCTCTTAAAGAATATCTATTGTCGAAGTATTAATTTTTCTTGTAACACCTACTATATTTACAGTACCTGCTTTTATTGTACCATCAAAACAGTTTTATCGGAAATTATCATGTAAATAGATAAGTAATTACCATTGCAATAAACATAATTGCCAACTAGACATCATCCTGACAGCTCTGTCCTCTTGTTCAACCTTATTACTGTACAACCCAGGTTGTACTGCTGCCCCATTATACATATGTTTTTCAATTCCACTGTAATTTATATATATATATATACATATATATATAAATATACATATATATATATATATATAATCAACGACCTCACCAGCAAGGAATCGAACCCTCGACCTACTGGGTGGCCCTAGGGAACGCTTACCGGCTAGCCCACAAGGACACTAAAAGCAGTTCTAGACTCTGTTATATTTCACACAAAGCCTGTTCATCGAGCTGATGGCGCCGTGAACCTCATTGGGAAACTGCCCGTGCCTCGTATGTGGTGTCAGTAGCATTTTACCGAATCCAGCTGGTATGAAACGCGAGGTACATATATATACTTCATTTTTAGTCCATTTAACACGCGGACTTTGAACATATAATCAACGACCTCACCAGCAAGGAATCGAACCCTCGACCTACTGGGTGGCCCTAGGGAACGCTTACCGGCTAGCCCACAAGGACACTAAAAGCAGTTCTAGACTCTGTTATATTTCACACAAAGCCTGTTCATCGAGCTGATGGCGCCGTGAACCTCATTGGGAAACTGCCCGTGCCTCGTATGTGGTGTCAGTAGCATTTTACCGAATCCAGCTGGTATGAAACGCGAGGTACATATATATACTTCATTTTTAGTCCATTTAACACGCGGACTTTGAACATATAATCAACGACCTCACCAGCAAGGAATCGAACCCTCGACCTACTGGGTGGCCCTAGGGAACGCTTACCGGCTAGCCCACAAGGACACTAAAAGCAGTTCTAGACTCAGTTATATTTCACACAAAGCCTGTTCATCGAGCTGATGGCGCCGTGAACCTCATTGGGAAACTGCCCGTGCCTCGTATGTGGTGTCAGTAGCATTTTACCGAATCCAGCTGGTATGAAACGCGAGGTACATATATATACTTCATTTTTAGTCCATTTAACACGCGGACTTTGAACATATAATCAACGACCTCACCAGCAAGGAATCGAACCCTCGACCTACTGGGTGGCCCTAGGGAACGCTTACCGGCTAGCCCACAAGGACACTAAAAGCAGTTCTAGACTCAGTTATATTTCACACAAAGCCTGTTCATCGAGCTGATGGCGCCGTGAACCTCATTGGGAAACTGCCCGTGCCTCGTATGTGGTGTCAGTAGCATTTTACCGAATCCAGCTGGTATGAAACGCGAGGTACATATATATACTTCATTTTTAGTCCATTTAACACGCGGACTTTGAACATATAATCAACGACCTCACCAGCAAGGAATCGAACCCTGGATTCGGTAAAATGCTACTGACACCACATACGAGGCACGGGCAGTTTCCCAATGAGGTTCACGGCGCCATCAGCTCGATGAACAGGCTTTGTGTGAAATATAACAGAGTCTAGAACTGCTTTTAGTGTCCTTGTGGGCTAGCCGGTAAGCGTTCCCTAGGGCCACCCAGTAGGTCGAGGGTTCGATTCCTTGCTGGTGAGGTCGTTGATTATATGTTCAAAGTCCGCGTGTTAAATGGACTAAAAATGAAGTATATATATATATATATATATATATATATATATATATATATATATGCAAGTAAATTACTGTAGGTGCGCGTGATCTAGGTATATGCTGATAACCACAAGGAAAGAAGAAAACACGAAGTTCCCAAGCGCTTTCGTGTAATTCACGAAAGCGCTTGGGAACTTCGTGTTTTCTTCTTTCCTTGTGGTTATCAGCATATATATATATATATATATATATATATATATATATATATATATATATATATATATATATATATATATGTATATATATATATGTATATATATATATATATATATATATATATATATATATATATATATATATATATATATATATATATATATATATATATGCAAGTAAATCACTGTATGTGCGCGTGATCTAGGTATATGCTGATAACCACAAGGAAAGAAGAAAACACGAAGTTCCCAAGCGCTTTCGTGTAATTCACATCTTCAGGGGTGAGTACAGTCTGTACTCACCCCTGAAGATGTGAAATACACGAAAACGCTTGGGAACTTCGTGTTTTCTTCTTTCCTTGCGGTTATCAGCATATATATATATATATATATATATATATATATATATATATATATATATATATATATATATATATATATATATATATATATATATATATATATATATAATCAACGACCTCACCAGCAAGGTGTATGTTCAAAGTCCGCGTGTTAAATGGACTAAAAATGAAGTATATATATATATATATATATATATATAAGCTAAAAAAATATATATTGAATAAATAAATATTAAAGTGATAACCGTGGTAACATTATGAGATGTTCTTATTACCACCATGCTATTGTATTATTCCAGATGATACTAAATTTTACATAATACTTCCTTGAGATAAATGTATAGTATATATTAGGTGCCTCAAAGAGAGCTCAGATTCTCAACTCGCTCAGCCATGTTAATATTTTTATTATTATCCACTCTGTTTCTGTATTTTTCTGCCTAAATAAACTTTTTCAATTCAATTCAATTCGGTTTCAATTCAGTATTAGGCCTTCTTGCTACCTCTCATTCTAAACTCTTCTTCAACACTATAACCAAACCCCTAGACTAGAGTAACTGCCACCTCTGCCAATGTGATAGATCATATCTGGACTAACAACACACCTAACAATCTTGCAAGTGGAATTATTTATAACAATATGTCAGATCACTTCCCAGTTTTTGCCAAGTATAAAACATCCACAAGACCTGAAAGGTCTAGTTGGGTCTCAATCCAAAACAGAGACTACTGCACCGACAATATGCTCCTTTTTTTAAACAACCTAATGAATGCTAACTGGGATCTTGTCTATGTCTCCGACAACCATAATGTGAACAGCTGCAACTTCTCTTGCATCTTCAATGCTTGCTTTGATAAATGCTTCCCACTCAAAATTAAGTCAGTGAAAACTGTATCCATTTCCAAACCCTATAACACACCCGTAATTAACATAATGATAAAAGAAAAACACAAACTGCAAAAAGACCCATAACTTTCGGTGATGCTTACCGAAGTATCAGAAATAGAGTAACTCAGGCAGTTAGAAATGCCAGTCGTAACTATTATACAAATAAGCTCCAGTCAGCATCAGGCGACAGTAAGAAAACCTGGAAAGTCATAAATTCTATTCAGAACAGGAACACTCAGCCTTCGGCCCCCCACTCAGCTTTTATGATAAATGATTCAGTTGTAACGGAATAGTCCCTCATTGACAACCACTTCAATGAATATTTCATTAATGTTGGCATAAATCTTGTAGAGAGCATCCCGGATCGCCATGAGGAATTTAGAGCCTACCTGCAAAACAGACAGTAAATGAGCTGTTCTTATCCCCTTTCACAGCAGATGAATTACTGGCAATCATAAAAATGTTCAAAGATGCAGCAGCAGGCGAAGACAATATAACAATAGGGTGTGTCACAGGAGGGAAGATCAGCTAAAACTAATGGCCCATCACGTTTTTGGTAGATATTAGTGTATATAAACAGAAAATAATTTCAGTTTCAATATTTTGCAACCTTTTGCTAGGTAAATTTTAGCGTGAAATTTATCGAAAATCTAACGTACAGCTGCATTAGTGCATTACAATTAAATAGTGAGCATTGCTTTCTGACTTCATTCTTTAACAACCCAAGTAACAATATTATTTTCTGTTTCAGATTCTGATGCATTTATAAGTTGATAATATTTGCGATGGCTGCTTGTGTCAGGACGAGGAACCAAAAATCCAGCCATCTCAGTCACTATCTTGGGTCTGGGAGAGAGCTCCTGAAGTCGGGGATGCCTACATTGAGAGATGCTTTGAGATACGGTGTATTAATCAGGCAAATCAGTGAAAAGAACCAAAGAACTTACACAAACAAAGACATTGCCAGTGATATGACCAAAGCTGTCTTGGCACAGTACACTCTGGCTAACGCTCAGTTCAAGCCTCCAGTTATAACAAGTCAGAAGAAGATTAGTGAGAGACTGCTAGCCAGTTGGGAAAAGGCAAGAGATATCTCTCTTGGGAGAGGAAAACTTGCAGTTAAGGACAGCTTTGCCAAGCAACTGGACCAGTTATTTGACATAATTACTTGCAAGTGCCCAATTGTTCTCTGTCCTGAGTTTGGATACGATCGTGACAGTAAATCCGAGGCCCACATCTCCTGTATTTGCAAGCGTGAACTGAAGATTCCTGTGATCGAACTGGCATTTGTCAAAGCACAGAGAGAGAAGACTGGCAGTATAGGGGCTCTCATGATATCTAGCCAAGATATTCCGGAGTCCAAGAGACAGGAGGCTGCCACAGAGAGACAGAAGAGGAGAAGAGTTGCCGAGGAAAAGAGACTTGAGAAGGCCCAGGGTGAGGTAAAAAAGGCCGATGATTGGAGTCAAGCTGATTCAGAGTTTAATGACTTCCCCATGGCTGATCCGAGTGCTGACCAGGAGAATGGTGACTTTGTCCCTAACCCAGAAAATAATGATCCCAAACCTTCCAGGCATAACATTCGAAATAGGAAAGATATCCCGAGCATAGCTCTGGCCAGCATGCGACACCACACTGGTCTCAGAGAAACTGCAGAGATAGCAACAGCTGCCTGGATTGACGGTGGTTTGATAACACCTGATGATGTTCACCTGGTGATAGATCATAACAAAGTAAGGAGAGCTCAGGAGAAACTTGTCAGTAACCTAGAAGAGGAGTTTGATAAGGGGATAAGAAAATGGAATCAATTGTTTGTTCTTTGATGGGAGAAGGGATGACACGATAGTGTTCATGAAAGTAGGAGATTCTGACAAGTTGTTCCCTGCCATGGTGAAGGAGGAACACTACTCCTGCTGCAGTGAACCAGGCGGGAAGTATTTGTGGCATTTCACTCCAGAGAAAGATGACATCAGGAAACCAGCTGAGATAGTGGCAGATAACATTGTGAAGTGGCTCAGAGAGAGGAACGTAGACCAGACCCTGCAGGCCATTGGAGGGGACAGCACCAACACGAACACAGGGTGGCAAGGGGGGGTCATACAGTGGATAGAGCGGAAGATTGGGAGGAAGCTGGTCTGGATTGTTTGTGACCTCCACACCAACGAGTTGCCACTCAGACATCTGATCCAGGAGCTGGATGGCAAGACTCTTTCAAACAACAGATGGTCTGGTCCTCTTGGCAAGATGCTGGACTCTGCCACTGAGTTAGAAATAAATCCGAGCTTTGAAAAAATCACAGTTGGCCCTCCACTCGTTGAGCTTGCACATACTGTCATTGACGACCTGAGTACTGAGCAGTACTATGGTTACATGATTTGCAGTGCCATCAAAACTGGGGTCATGCCTGATAAACTTGCTTACCTGCAGATAGGTCCAGTCTCACATTCTAGGTGGCTCACAACGGCTTTCAGGTTCTGCAGAATTTGGGTCGCTCATCATAAACTGAAAGGGAACCAGCTTCACAACCTGAGACTTATTGTCCAATTCATCGTGAGTGTCTACTTGCCAAATTGGTTCAACACCAAGGTCAAGTCATCGTTCTCCAAAGGTCCGAGGCATGTTCTCTTCCAGCTTGAGCTCCTGAGGAGTCAGCCAAGGAAGGTTGTTCAGATTGTGGAGCAGACTGTGAGGAGATCTTCCTGGTATGCTCATCCCGAGGCAGTTCTGCAGACAATGCTCTGCGGTAAGGATGAGGAGGAGAGAAGAGTGGCAGTCAAAAAGATCTTGGATATGAAACTTATGAGAGGATCTGGGCATGACGAATCAGTTGGTGACGATTCCTTCAGGGTCAGGAAGACTCCTGAAGTCAATCTAGGTGCCAAGACCCTCACTGATCTCATAGATCTGGATAACATCCAGGCTGGCAGTGAGTCCCCTCTTACCTGCAGCCTCACCAATGTTCAAGTCAGAGCTTTCCTGGACAACCCCATGCATGTCCCTGCCTGGCCCTCGCACACCCAGAGTATAGAGCGTTGTGTACAGCAAGTGAGCGAGGCCAGCAGTCACGTGTACAGCCAGGAGAGGAGGGAAGGCTACATCCGAGCTCAGGTGGTCAGCAGGGAGGTGATGAGTAGAAACAGAAGCAAGAAAGACATGTTCTCTATGGTGTGCAGCAACACCGGGTCGTAGTAGTAAAACCGGTTTTTGTATTTGATGATTTTGTTTTCTAAAGGAATATTAAATTTAATAAATGTGTCAAGATCATTCGTTTCACTATTCTGGATCATTTTCATCCTAATAAATTAACCTGATACATTTACTTTACTTTAAATAAGCTATTTAGTGGTGTTGGCAAAAGGGTGGGAATACTGAATTTTCATAAGATTTCAAGTTAAAATTTACCGAGCCAAAAAATGAAAACTTTTCAAATCTGAAGATATCACTTAATTCTGCTACATCATTAATACCATGGGCCGATTTTTCAAACTAAAAAAAAAAAAAATTCGCCTCCGTATGACACACCCTAATACCCAGTGCCAAAGATTGAATAATTGAACTCACCCTCATGATAGCCTTGAGGCTTTTGCTCGGTGATTCTGATAATATTATTTTCTTAAAATTGCTAAAATGTATGAACCATGGGACTGGTAAATCTAAATGGATTCAAACTACAGCTACACATGAGAAGATGTTTGGACTAGACCATCTGTTAAAAGTTGAGACACAAACAGCACTTCCTATCACCTTGGCGGACAGTTCCCTTCTCGGACCACCTCTCCCCTTCACCCCTGAATGCTTCGGATTCAGAATCGATACTCTCGGAGTTCATACCTCACGGTTTGACAACGTTGACTGTAATATTTGGAAAAGTCCAACTGTACCTTCAGAGGGTGGTGTTGTGGCTCATAAAATGGTATGACAATTTAGTGGTCATGCCTAATATATTTATATATCTCGACAGTCCATATATACGCATATTACAAATACAAACAATACCTCATCAATGAGGAAGCGAACCCTGGACCTCCTCTTGTTACCACGGATCGCTACCGCGGCACCACACTTGCAACGAAGGAAATCCTAAGCTAAGTTTTATTTTACACAAAGCCTGCTCATTCGTCTTATTCTTAAGCAACGCGAGCCTCCTCCGTGGATTGCCCGTGCCTACTATGTGAGGTATTGTTTATATATATATATTACAAATACACACACACACACACATATATATATATATATATATATATATATATATATATATATATTATATATATATATATATATATATATATATATATATATATATATATATATATATATAAATCACTGTAGGTGCACGTGATGCATGTATATGCTGATAACCACATGGGAAACAAGAAAACAAGATGAGTGAAAGTGTTCCATAAACAAAGCAGCATACTTTATCTTCAGGTGTCCCGCCACGCATTGTTGGGTACTCCCAGTCCAGGTCCATACCATCGAAATCATGTTCCTTCAGTAGTGCCACGGTAGAGTTGATGAACTTCTTTCTCATGGCAGGATCCGCAGCCATCTAAGTGGATAAGACGACAGTAAGATTATCCTCAAAATCTATTCCTCTTATTCATAAAGTGTTACTGGTTTGTATAATCGGGTGCTTTCTATTTAACTGACCTTAGAGTATTTTTCAGAGCCGTCGCCCCAGCCCCCGACTGCTAGGAGTGTTTTCAACTCGGGGTTCTGCTTTTTCAGGGCAGTGAATCTATTATAGGCACACTCTCCACCGTTGTCACAGAGGTCATGGAGCGGGTCGTTTACCTGAAAAGGACAATGTATATATACAAGTATATAAGCTTTGGGTAGAGTTCCCTTTAACTTGGCTTATATATAAATAAGTTGAGGGGTTAAGTTACAAACCCAAAATGGTCTTTTTTCCATTTATTGGAAAAACTATATTGGTCACAGTCTATTAGTAGATGCACCGTAATTAACACTGTAAGCTGTGGGTGTTAGTTAAGGACGGGGCTCGGCGTGACTTACTTAGGTCACCCGTCCGCTTCTCTTGAGCTTCAAGTGAGGACTGGGTGCCGTGAGGGGAGGCTCTGAAGGAGGGGCTGGGCTAACCCTACATTCTCAAGGTCGGCCTACTGATAGAGGAATTTCCCCTCACGTGAACAGCATATGGCAGCTCACAGCTTAATGGAAAATTACCGTGGGGTGATTGGATTATATAAACTAAATGTATTAACCCAAATTTCAGAGGCTGATTGGACACGGGAGGAGACGGACGTTCTTGCGAGAACAGATTTCCTAACGGTTTTTTCCGCCATAGCCCGCTGCATCTTGTGCAATTCCACTTGCACTGTAACGGTTTTTTCCGCCATAGCCCGCTGCATCTTGTGCAATTACTTGCACCTGTTCTTGTTGTTGTTGTTCTTGCTACCAAGCACTAACAATCCATCCATCCATTCATCATTCTTTTTAAAAGTGGCTTTGTCACTTTATAATTTTTTGACACCTCACGAGCGCTCAGGATTGACAATCTTAGCATTCCCTCCCCACAGTTAGTGTGAGTGACCCACACAACTGCGAGGGAAGTGCTAACTGTTGTCCTTCCTGACGTGGTTGGAGGGCTTTCTCTCTAACTAAATTTTTTCCAATACTTACCCTGGCCGAGGCACCTGCTGAATTTTTTTAATTCAGTATTCGTGCTAGAGCCCCCCCAGTGGTGCACACCTCACGGAGTGGGATTGTGTGTTTCCGGTGGGGGTCGGGGAAAACCTGGGCCAATCCAGCAGTGACGTCTGTGATCGTGCAGGCACACCACTGTTCGGGGGTCGTCCTTAAGTACAAGTATTTTTTTTTTTTTGCACTAAGGGCCTTGCATAACCTTAGTGCACTAACATCATATATGTAAAGTTCAACCAAAGTTGTACCCAAGGGGTGGTTCCCAGCCACCCCAACCATGCCCTCTGGGAGGGGAAGCTCCAAGCCCCCCTCTGCTCGTCCAGGCAGGGACAGGCAGAGGCGGGAAGCCAATCATGACCCACGACTGCCACGACCAACGACAAACTCTGACAATCTAAACAACAAAACAACTGACAATGTAACGGCTACCGACAAAACTACGCAACAAAGACCAAACATTCAAGTATCAACTGAGAAGGCCCGAGTAATCCACTTTCGGACTGTTGACCCGTCTACCTCGTTTGACAAAATTAATGGCTTTATCATACATAAGGCCATTAAGGATCAGATAGGGGACGTAGAGAAAGTCCGAAAGACAAGAAAAGGCGAACTCCAAGTTACTGTTAAAGACGCACAGCAAATGAGAGACGCCTTGAATCTTAAAACTTTCCATTCAACGACTGTGGAACCATATATCCCAGCATTTCTCAACACCTGTAAGGCTGTAGTTATCAGCTACGAATTTCAGGGGATGACTAATGACGAAATTAAGTACCACATGAAAGATCAAGGAGTCGTCGATGCTTTCGTATTTAGTAGGAAGACCACAGACGGTGAACGTAAACAATCGACTACAGCAGTACTGACTTTTGACGGACTTGTTAGGCCCACTCATGTCTTGGTAGGATATGAGAGGGTCCAGACCAAAACATATATTCCATTTCCAATGCGTTGTTTCAACTGTCAAAGATTTGGACACACTGGTAAGGCCTGCCGTAACACCCAGGTATGCTCCAAGTGTGCTCAAACTGGACACAGGGACAATGACTGTACACAAACGGAGGAAAAATGCTACCACTGTTCCGGTCAGCATGCTGCCTCAGACAGGAAGTGCCCTTCCTACCTGAGGGAGTATGAGATCGGTAAGGTGAGAGCAGAGAATAATTTGGACTACAGGGAGGCTAAGAGGCAGGTGGAGATGTCCTTGCAGACACCAACACCTGGAATGTCCTTTGCATCTGCTGTATCCAAAAATACCTCACCTCCCAAAATGTGCACCATTGGAACCCAGACTGAGACCAGGACCATCTCAACACAGACTGACTTCATAATCCCCGGTTATTCAACCAAAGACGAGAACACTAATACAACCATGACTAATAACGAGACCACAAAACCCAAACCGACTCGCGACCTTACCTACCCTCAAGTAAAGAGGAGGAGAACGCAGTCACTAGAGAACTTGACAAGAGACTCAACACAACCACCAACCTTTCGCATTGTTGAAAGGTCCCCGGGGCAGGGAGCCCCTGCTGAGCAGAGTACTGGCTCTTCGGAGCTGGGAGACTGCTCACCTGATGAGGGGGATTCTTCCCTGGAACAATTTTCCCCCGATTTACAAGAGGAAAATCTAAAGCCCAAAACGCTGACCATATCAACTCTCAGACTTAAAATTCAGTATCATCCAGTGGAATTGCAGAGGTGCTAGGAATAAAAATGCTCAATTTCATTTACTTATGTCATTATTCCGGCCGGACGTTTTTTGCCTACAAGAGACGCTACTTGCGGGTCACGACGACCCACCTGTATTCGACAACTACACGTCCTACAGGGGAGACAACCTAAGGGGGGTAGCCCTATACATTCGGAGTTCATTCGCCCAGCAAAGAGTCAGTCTGAACTTGAACCTGCAGGCTGTCGCGTGCAGAGTTAAGATTCGGACTGGCTATGTTGCCATCTGTTCACTATACTGTCCTCCGGGCGGGCTCATTGACGATGGTGAGCTTGAGGAGCTATTCAACCAACTGCCAGGAAAGAAAATGATCCTCGGCGACCTCAATGCTCACCATTTGCGGTGGGGCAGTGTCCGGAGTGACGGAAGGGGAGAGCAGGTGGCTGCAGCTATCCTCAACTCCAACTTGTCTCTTCTGAATGACGGTAGTGCGACTCGAGTGGACGAACGATTTGGCACAGCGTCGGCTATAGATCTTTCTATAGTTGACGCTGCCTTGCTATTAGATTGTAAATTTTCTACATACGACGACTCTCTGGGTAGTGACCATTTTCCGATCTGCATTTCTTATGAGTGTGGCGCCCCGACGGCTACTCCCGAGGTGCGCTACAACCTTAGGAAGGCAGACTGGGGGGCATACTCAGAAGCCGTTCGTATAGACACCATTGGACAAGACATCAACACCAAAATTACACACATACAACAAGCTATAATACACGCTGCAGATTTAACAATTCCTAAGACTTCTGCAAAAACCCACAGGCCTGGAGTTCCATGGTGGACACCAGACTGCCGACGAGTTGTCTGTGAGCGAAATAGGAGTTGCCGTTTATTTAATAGAATTCCATCACTTGTAAACTTAATTGAGTATAAAAAAGCTAGAGCCAAGGCTAGGAGAGTTCTCAGGGAGTGTAAGAGAGAGTCTTGGCGGGCGTTCGTCTCCACTATTAACAAGGATACCCCTTCCTCTGAGGTATGGTCCGCTATAAACCGGGTCAGATCCAAAGGAGGAAGGAGTTTTATCCCACAGGTGAGTAGTGGAGGGCGGATTCTCGACGATCCCCAGGCCATTGCCAACACCCTAGGCCAGAAGTTTGCAGATGCCAGTAGCTCCACCAATCATGATCCACGCTTCGGCGTGTTCCGTGATCGTGCCGAGCTCTTGCATCTCGACTTCGAGAATGGGGACGAACAGGGCTACAATCGAGCATTTTCCCCAGAGGAACTTTCCTTTGCTATTAATAAGGGCAAGGGCTCTACTCCTGGACCTGACGGTATACGATACGAGATGATTAAGCACCTTGACCAGGGAAACCTGGACAAATTGCTAGAAGTGTACAATGAGATCTGGACGTCCAGAACGTTTCCAAACTCATGGCACTTTGCCCATGTCGTACCGATCCCGAAGAGGGACAAATGCCCGAATAACACCAACTCATTCCGTCCGATTTCGCTCACAAACTGTCTGTGTAAGGTCATGGAACGTATGATAAAGCGTAGACTAATGTATTTTTTGGAAAGTAACAACTTATTGAATGATCGACAGTGTGGTTTCCGCCAAGGTAGAAGCACACTAGATCATTTAATAAGTCTTGAAACTGACATCTCAAAAGCTCTTTGCAGTAAAGAAACATTAATTGCAGTATTTTTAGACATAGAAAAAGCTTTCGACATGACATGGCGGACTGGCCTCATGATGAAGCTCCACGCCATGGGTCTGAGAGGTAATTTACCAATTTTCATCAGTAATTTTTTGCAAGACCGGACTTTTTCCGTCAAACTAAAAGGTAACGTAAAATCAGACATATTTGTCTTAGAAAATGGAGTTCCACAAGGTAGCGTTTTGGGCCCGATTTTATTTCTTGTAATTATTAATGATTTCCTATCACCAGCCCCCAGCTTGAGTGACCTCAAATTCTCCTTGTTTGCTGACGATTGCGCAATCTGGCGCTCCTCTCGAGTTGAGAGGCTATCTGCACAAAGGGTGCAAGCCGGCCTAAAAGCCGCGGAACAGTGGGCAATACAATGGGGATTTAGGTTTTCAGTTGAGAAGACAGTAGGAGTAGTCTTCACTAAGAAACGTAACATTAGAAATCCAGTATTAAAATTAAATGATACTCCTATTAAATTTCAGACTTCAGTAAAATTTCTCGGTGTTCATTTTGACCGGAAATTAACGTGGAAAAACCACATTAACGAACTTGAAAGTAAATGTCTTAAAGTCACAAACATCCTGAAAGTTTTATCAGGTACTACATGGGGAGCCGATAGGAAATCTTTATTAATGGTGTATAAGACCCTGATCAGATCAAAACTTGATTATGGATGCCAGTTGTATGCTTCGGCATGCGACACCACACTCGCAAGGCTAACCAGAATACAGAACCGATGCCTTCGTCTATGTCTGGGTGCCTACAGGTGTACACGTGTAGTTAAACTAGAGGTTGAGGCCCACGTCCCTCCACTTCACATCAGGAGGGACATGTTGACGCTAAGGTACGGGTTGAGTGCGGCTAGGAAGCGCGGCACAGGCCACCCAGGTTGGTGTGCTGTTGCCAACTTCCGTTTCCTGCAGCTGCGTAAGTCCCCGTCCTCGGTTGTCCGCCTCCAGACCTTGTGCCAGGGTGCTGGTATCCATTTCGGAGATGTTGATAGATACGTTCCACCGTTGTGTCCGCCATGGGAGAACCCCAACCTCCATGTGGAAACATCGTGGCTTCCGGGAGCAAAGAATGACTTTCATCCTGAGCTCCTGAGGCAACTTTTCTATCAATTTCTTGAAGGATTCAGCACCTATACTCACGTGTACACCGACGGGTCCAAGACTGACGACAACGTTGGAGCCGGTATCTGGAGCAGAGACGAGGAGTGGAGCTCCCGCCTGCCGCGGCATGCAACTATTTTCTCTGCAGAAATGTTCGCAATTAGTAAAGCCATTGACATTGCAATAACAAGCAATGTCAGTGATGTTGCTGTCATTTCAGATTCCATGTCAGCTCTTAAAGCAATTGAAGGTGGTGATACTACCAGCAATGAAATACAGGGCAACATTATTAATAAATTACATGAGTGTGCCAAGAATATTGTGCTGGTGTGGGTGCCTGGGCATTGTAACATTTGGGGCAATGAACAGGCAGACAGATTAGCAAGAGCGACTGTGGGTCTCGGGGAGACAACTAATGTGCCCTGGGAGACTCAGTCGTGTCTCTCCTTGGGGAAGACATATACATTTGAAAAGTGGCAACATGATTGGACTAGGCTAAATCTCCACAACACCTGGAAGCCTAACATAGGTAACTGGCCCTCAGCATACAGGAAGAATAGGAGGGAAGAGGTCGTTCTCGCCAGACTTAGGCTGAACTGCACCTATCTGACCCACCTAGGGGCCTACCTTGATCAGTCCTTTCCACCCATCTGTTCCACTTGCAACCAAACTCTCTCCATCAAACATATTCTGACTGAGTGCAGCCAGTACGAACCAGAGCGCCGGCAGCTGGTTATCCTAGCTGCCGAGCAAGGCTTCGTGCTGACTGTACCCAACCTATTGCAAGATGATGTCACCATCAGTGACGTTGTAATAACCTTCCTCAAGGAGACCCATCTTATCGGCATGCTATGATTGACACACGCATGAACTCTTTTTATATCTATTATATGTATACAACCATGCCTAAAGAAAATAAAAATGAATAAAACAAAATTAAAACATACAACATGAGAAACACATCACAAACCTTATCATTACATACAACACTCACATTTATCAAGTTAAACTGACACCCACCAACACATATTCAAACAAAAAGACACGGGCTACAAAAGACTTTAAAAAAAAAAAAAAAAAAAAAAAAAAAAAAAAAAAAAATCACAGAGAAACTAGTCACCTGACAAGCCATTTCATCTGGTTTGTCAGTAAATCACCATCATATCACTCATGCATACCATAATTCATCCCCAATAAAAAACAACAAGAAGAAAGAACTAACCAAAATACCAAGAACAAGAAGAACACAAGAATAACAAGAAAAGAAGAAACAAGAACATCAGATTAGTTGTAGCAAAAAAGAAGAGCAAGATTAGAAGAAGAAAGAAAACATCAGCTCCGGCCGAAATAGCCTAATGGCGAAGAGGCCAGAAATCCCTAACAACTTTGAACCCAAATTTATATAATTGTTATTGCCATGAGACTGGGACTAATACACAAGTATTATAACTTTTTGGAACAAATCAAAGAAGTATCTTACATAATGTACTGCCTTCAGTATATGTACGATTAAACATAAAATGACAATATATAGAGGAACAAAATTAATAAAAAAAGAGTTATAACATCCAGTTCCAAATATTTCACACATCATCACTTACTTGAATCTCCCCAGTAGTGTTGAGGCGAGCAAAAGCATAAATAAGGTGAGTGCAGATGTTAGGATCAACGTCTTCTACATCGAACATACCGGGCCCCTTCCGGTTCACAGCCCAGGACGCCATATAGCACACCATAACGCTCTCTGAGTACAAAATACGGACAGTCAAACAACACTACACTCTTACTGCTGTAAATGTGTAGATTCTGTAACATCGGACCTGAATGGGGAGTGAATTGGAATGTGTTGCCTTATTTTTTTTCGGTAATTAAATTGGGTGAGGAATGGATAAGTCAAGCATGATAGTGAGTAGAAGTTGAGAAATTCATCTATATGGGACAACTTGGTCGAGGTGATGGGTGTTGCTTTGGGGCTAATTAGTAAACTATCTCAATGAGCTCTTTTATTAAGGTTTATCTGTATTTCATTTATCTTAGATAGTACAATGAAAATGAATATGGGCATATAAGCTGCTTATATACAACTATTGGATATGAATGGTAATAGGAAAATAACTAAGTACTGATTTTCGAAGTGGATTACAAATAATAGGACACGATTTAAGGAGACTTTTATCAGTTTATGATCCTTTGGATGGTTTACCAAATACATTATTTTGTAGCGACACCAGTGTCCTCATATTTGTTTTATTCTTAAAGCCTTATCACTCACATTGGTATTCTTCCTTATTAGAAGCCCTTATATATATGTTACTATAATGAGTTTATATTCCAGCATCTATTTATCGTTATTGCCAAGCGAAATTACGTCTAGGAATCTTTTCCACCAATCAGTTCCATTGTTACAAGACTACTATACATTCACTCATGTGTTTACTCTATTACTACGACGCTATTTCACATGTCAGAGTACCGTCCTCATATCTGAGGGTTGGCAAACACAGTCCTCTACTCTAATAATTTTCGGGCTGTTTTTACCAATCCTCTAATCTAGAGTCTAGGGCAGGGGTTCTCAACCAGGGGGGAATTTCCCCCAGGGGGGGAATTCAGGTTTTCAGGGGGGGAAAAACTGATTCGGGAGCAAGAGATATGTTCGATGAGAAATCAATCACAGAATTTTGGCCCTTAATGTGCGATTCCTACCCAAAAGTGGCAGAAAGAGCTATCTGTGCATTGCTTCCGTTTGTGTCGACATATCTTTGTGAGTCAGGCTTTTCAACTCTGTTGCAATTTAAAACGAAGCAACGTAGTAGATTAGAGGTAGAAAATGTCCTGCGTTGTGCCCTTTCGAGCACTCCTCCGTGGATCCCAGAATTGGCGAAGAAAAAAACAATCACAGGTTTCTCATTGACTGTAATCTTCATCTGAATAAAATTAATTACAAATTTACAATATCCTGGTATTCCATTGAACTTTTTGTTTATTGCATTATGCTTCAGTTTGGTCTGTTAAGTAATTCATTATAAATATAAAAAAAACTATTTTACTTTTATTCAAGTTTTATAAATCCATCAACATTTTCAATTGGCATTTAATTTGTAAAACTCCACTATAAAAATAATCCATGTAAAATTGTAAATGTATATGTACTAATATGGAAAAAATAAAGGATTTTCAGTATTATACGCATAATATTTGGAATGCACTTTTTGAGGCAGACAATCTTGGAAAGGAGGGGGGAATGACATTCTGACATATGGTGAAAGGGGTGCACGGGGCAAACAAGGTTGAGAACCACTGGTCTAGGTTTTTGTAACTCTCTGGGGACCCAGTTTTAAATTCATTCATCCATCCCAGTCTCTGTTTTCTACTAGCCCTCATCCTTAGTTATATGAGCAAGGCATCTCATTTTTCTTTTCCTGTACATTTCAAGTATTTCTCTTGAATTTTTTGTTAATCTTAATACTTCTTCATTTGTTTTCCTGTCAGAGTAGCTTATTCTTAGCATTCGGCTCTAACACCACATTTCAAAGACCTCTTTCTGGTGTCTGCTGATTGACCACACTTCTGACCCACACAACAGCAATTGCCATATTAATTTGGGTGCAGCCTTTTTCTTAAATTTAAATTAATGTCCCTTTTCATTGTGTCTTTTAGATTACACTAACCAACAAACAATTTTCATCAGAGCTCTTGTTTGCGCTGAAACAGATATTTTGTTTTAAGGTTTTTGGCTTTCTATAGTTAAAGTACATAACCTTTAAACATTTTTGATCAGTCTCATCTAGAAAATTAGAAGTGCTACAGGAAAACCGGAAACAGATTTGGAATGAGCGACCAAAAGTCTATCAAGCACTCATTAATGGAAACTCTGTGGTGAACTCAAAGTCATTGGTATTGTCACATGTCGGCCCACACCGCTGTCTTTGATTGGCTAATTAGGTGATACCCGGAACTACCAATGTCAATGATGATGGTTCATGGCCTGTATGCTTATATAAGTTTTCTAATGTTTTGATTTACCATGTTTTTTAAAAAAGTGTAATTTAGTTTTGGCTGTTAAAACATTATGTAAGAGCCATATTCTGTTTTATAGGGTATAAGGTGTAAAACTTTTAATGTATTGTATTAGGTTTAGTTGGCAACCGAGCCATATTTGTGCAGTGGTGGTGATGCTCACGGCAGAGCAGCGTGAGCCGCCGACTGAACCGGACAGCACAGAGAACCAGGAACACACGCCGTCGTGGGGTACAAGATGGCCCCCGAGTTGTGCGTAAAGTAATTAGATATATTTGGACCGACTGAACCGGACAGCACTGAGAACCAGGAACTCCAGGCCTGGTATACACACGCCGACGTGGGGTACAAGATAGCCGCCGAGTTGTGCGTGATGTATTGGAGATATTTGGACATGAAAACTTGCTCTGTGAATGTAAATAGTGTAATATATGTCATTTTTACACGACGAGTTTCCATGAGCCCTTCCTCTCGGTCTGAAAGTCCCGTGACAACTGACATGTATATTAATGGGCATGCAGGAAATACTCTTGTTTCCTATGTCTATGGGAAAGCCGGGCTACTGCGGATCATTACATCAGATGTGAGTGGCAACAAAGAACCACATACGAGCCAGGAACAAGCAGTGTTCATTGTGTTCATTTAGTTGATCCAAAGAAGATTTTCCTGCCACCTTTCCACATTAAGTTCGGTTTAATTGAACATTTTGTCAAAGCTATGGTTAAGGCGAATTGAAGAGGGTTTCATTACCTGGTTGAGAAATTTCCAAAAGTTAGTGTCACATATTAGGAAGGTTCTAAAGAATGGTGGCTTTGAATGTATTAGAATTAAAAGAATGGCAGACTTTCAAATGAATATATGAAGACTTTTTGGGTAATTACAAGTCTCCTGCATACAGAGATGGAAACCAAAACTGCTCAATGCATATAAAGAAATGAGGTGTCGCGTGTCCTTGAAAATACATTTTATACATTCACATCTATGTTGCTTCCCCTAAAGTCTTGGCGTGGTGAGTGACGAGCAGGGGAAACGTTTCCATCAAGACATTTAGGCAATGGGAAATAGCTACCAAGGTTTCTGTGATAAAAGTACAGTATAGTGGTAAACAAATACTGGATGTTGTTCAGCGACAAACCGGACAAAGTTTACAATGGTTTTAAGTTCTTGTACATTTTTTTATAAGTCTGTTCTATAGGTATTTAACTTAAGTGTATGATGGGCATTGCAGTATAAAATTATGAGTGTGTGGTGTGCATATTAGTATTAAATTATGATTGATTATACTAATTGTGATTTATTACGTACTAAATCTTGCTAAAATAAAATAAAACATTAAAACAGTCATATTTCGAAAAATAGGCGTGCTGAAAAAAATAAGCACACATTTGTAATCAGTACTCATAACGAGGTCAGAATAGTTAAATTTTGTTTGGCAGTGTTATTAAATGCTGTTTTTGCTTGCCCTATTCTCGTTTTTTCATCCGTACGTCTACCATCACCACTAATGTTACGTCCAAAATACACCAACTTTTCCACTTGTTTAAGTTCCTTGTTGCCCAACAAAATTTTTATTTTGTGATTTATTTCCAATTTTGAAATAACAATTACTGTAGTGACTACAGTGTAGTCTATACAGCATTAACTCTTAAACTATATTTTTCACCTTTTCCCACTAATCTGTTAACGAAATTTTGTAGTGCCTCGTTTGTAGTGGCTCTTCACTATCTACGATAAGAGCAGTATCATCTGCATAGAGTATATTTGAGATTAATTTACAATTAACTTTTAGTTCTTCATTATCACTTATAATTTCTCTCATTAAGAATTTTAGATATGTATTATACAATGTTGGAAATAGAACTCAGCCTTATCTAACTGTGATCCAATTACTAAGTTCATTATTTAATAAGCTAACCCTGTTCACCGGGAGAGATCTTGGACTCGATTCCCGATCTGCACATGATCTATAGTTTGTAACACATGATCGTGGGCCCTTCGTTCCCGGTGGCGAGTCCGGTGGTACAGTTTACCGAGGTTGTTATAATCATATTCGTGGTTGTTATAATCACAGTCGTGGTTGTTATAATCATGGTCGTGGTTGTTATAAACATGGTCGTGGTTGTTATAATCATAGTCGTGATTGTTATAATCATAGTCGTGGTTGTTATAATCATAGTCGTGGTTGTTATAATCATGGTCGTGGTTGTTATAATAATGGTCGTGGTTGTTATAATCATTGTCGTCGTTGTTATAATCATGGTCGTGGTTGTTATATTCATATTCGTGGTTGATGTAATCACGGTCGTGGTTGCTATAATGATGGTGGTGGTTGTTATAATGATGGCCATGCTTGTTATATACATGGTCGATTGGTCGTGCTTGTTATAATCATGGTCGTGGTTGTTATAATCATGGTCGTGATTGTTATAATCATGGTCGTGATTGTTATAATCATGGTCCTGTTTGTTATAATCATGGTCGTGATTGTTATAATCATGGTCGTGGTCGTGATACTTACAGTATCTAATATAGTATAAGAAGGAATAGAATAAAGGTTAAAATAATTAGTTAAAGAAATATTCGCCATAAGGAAAGGATAAAATCATAAAATTTTTTTATGAATCACCGATGATCATTCCGAGATAAATTATATTATGAAGAGAAGTGATCTTGATTCTGGTTAGATTAGTCACCATCTGCTTAAGTCATCACCTGTTTTAAGTCATCATGTACGTAAGTTAGTTTTAATAATAATAAATAATAATAATTAACGGTTTATTGAAAGAGCATAGCAGCCAGAAGGCTGAAAATGTACAGTTACATAATTGGGGAATGGGTTTCGATTTACAAATAATATACAAGTAACATAAGTGATACAAATAAGATATATAATAACTAGATGGGGAAAAGCTCAAACTACAGGGCATTTCAACATAGTGACAGTGCCAGAAGTAGGCTTTACTGGGAGTGAATACACTGGTTTATAACAAGTTATTGATAATTTTTACAATGGTTGGGACTTGGCTGTTATTATAGCGATCAGTTCGTGCACGTATGGGCTGGATGCGGTTGTGGTGTCGAACAGCAAGTCTCAGGCTAGGGATCTCAGGTGGTAGTAGGAGCCCTTGTCGAGGATGGTGCAGAAGCTTCTTACCAAATTTGCAGATGAGATCGTGGTGATGGTCAGTGAGAGTCGAAAGGGTCAGTGTGTTGAGCGCTTCTTGGTATGTGGAGTAGGAAGGGGAGAGAATAATCTTGCATGCCCTCTTTTGCACTTTTTCTAGGTGTTTACGTTGTGTGGCATTTAAGGAGGAAGACCAGCTAGGGGAGGCATAGGTGAGCTTGGGAAGTATGAATGTTGAGTAAACACTGAGGAGCTCGGGTGCAGCAACTCCGAAGGACTTGAGTCGGCGGAGGAGGTGGAGACGGAAACTGGAGGATATGACAACTTCACTGATGTGTGGTATCCAATTTAGTTTGTTGTCTATGGTGACGCCGAGGAGCTTAGTGGAATCTACAACCTGGAGTGTGTTGGGACCTAAAGTAATGGAAGGGGGTGGGACAATGTCGGAGGAGAGGTTGATGTGCATAACCATGGTCTTAGTATGGTTGATGGTGACGTGGTTGTTGGTGGCCCAGTTTTGGAGACTGTTCAATAAATCCTGAATGGCGGTATTGTCGGGAGCAGAACTGTTGACGCTGATCCCAATAGTGGAGTCTCTTAGAGCATCATTGATAAGCATAAGGAAGCAGAGTGGTCCCATCTTGGTGTCTTGGGGAACGCCACAGATGAGTGACTGAAAGGTGGAAACAGCCCCTCGGAAGCATACAGCTTGGCGTCGGTCACTGAAGAAGTCTGTAAGCCATGGTATAAGACTTCTCCGAAGCCCGAGGTCAATAGCTTTGTTGATGATTAAATTGTGGTCGACTAGGTCGAATGCTTTAGTGAAATCAATGAAGGCGATAGCTACAGATGTTTTTCGTTTCTCGAGATGGCGGTATATGTAATCGAGAAAGCTGACAAGACAGTGAGTGGTGGAGGAAGTTTTCATATTGCCAAATTGCTGAGGGTCTACGACTCCTGCAATATCAGCATAAGCCCAGTCGAACACAAAACTTTCACAGATTTGGCTTCGTATTGGGGTGATTGCAATAGGTCGTAGCTGATTTAAGGAATGTGGGCTGGTTGACTTGGGCACTGGTGATACATAAGAGGTCTTCCAGTCAGCTGGGCATCTGACGTGACTGAGAGAAGCATTGATGATGGAGCATAGGGGTTTAGCAAGCTCCGGGGAGAACTCCTTGAAGAGTTTCATTGGTAAGTCAATGGGGGTGGTAGAGCGTTTTAATTTTAGTTTGTCCAGACGTTTTGCTACTTCAAATTCTTCTACTAAGTCAGTGGGAAGGGGGGCTGGTAGGTAAGCAGGGAGAGTGGTTGTGTCAAGCCTGGAGAGCTTCTGGCATATAGTAGCGAAATGGTTATTTGATTGCTCAGCTGCGTCAACATTAGTGAGATGGCTAAGGAAGGGGAGGGGGGGTGTCTTATTGTTTAGTCCACAGAGTTCTTTAAGCTTACCATTTCACATGACTGACCGACCATCGAAGTTCTTTCCGCGCGAGGGTGTTGAGTCTTATTATTTACGCTGGTGGATGTAAGACCTCCTATCCTCACTGACGCAACTATGGTCAATTTGGTGTTATTCTTGTTTATAAAAGCTTTCTAATCTGTCTCAAGTCTATCCGTCCTGTCTATTGCCATCCCAAGTGTCTGTTCGTCTGCGTGGTGTTTGAATAAAAGCCCGTCTGTACTCTTTGTGTCGTCAAATCTGTCTGTCTTATCCGTTGTTGGCGTATGCCTGCCTGTTTGTCTAATGTGAACCATTCAGTCAGCTGTGTGTCTGTCATGTTAGTTACCATATTGTCTATTTGAGCATGTATGAATCTGTCTATTTTTGTCAACCTCCTGTCTGTTTCACCTTCTATGTTCACCTTATTGTAGTCATCTTCTCCATGCATTCCTGTTATTATAATTTTTTCCATGAGCCACAGGAATATGTATACACTGTAGCTGTAAGGTCGTTTGGTAACGTTGAAACTGCGCATCCAGACGCATGATGAAACTCAGCTCCCCCCCCCCCACCTGTTATATCTAACTATTTTCTGTTTTCCCTTCTTTATTTATTCTTCTATTTACTCATCTTCCTTTCTTTACTAATCCAAACAACATTGAAAAATAAAGTAGGCTAAGAAAAAACTTGGGGGGAGGAGGAGGGAGCCATACGATAACTGCAATCGTGGGCTGACAGTACAGCGAATGATGGTGCGCCAAGTCCGTAGACTTGCATCGTTTTCCAGCGTAATTAAATGGTTATGTAATGGCTTCCTAAGGAAACCATCGAAATGTGACCAGGTGTGTTCCACTAAATGAATTTTTTGCGATTTTTCCACCAAGTTTGAAGAAAAACGATTGTGCCATATCGGCTGCCCAAAACAGGCACACACACACACACACGCCTAGTCCTATAGTATATTAGACAAGCGATCGTGGGCCCTTCGTGCCCAGCTCGCTATATAGTTCGACAAAACAGTAATGGAGGGAATATTTGGAGAAGTGTGCTCGCGCCTGTATTTAACGTCGGTGCACTTGCAATGAACACTTGTTAATTAATCGGTTTCCTGCGAAAAGCAGTCAAACAATAATAAAAATACACAACAACATGTAAATATTATATTGTTTCTGTAGCTATATCGGTCTTATACAAATAATTTCCTATAGTATATTAGATATTAGAGAATAATGAACGTGGTTGTTATAATAATGGTCGTGGTTGTTATAATCATAGTCGTGGTTGTTATAATCATAGTCGTGGTTGTTATATTCATGGTCGTGGTTGTTATATTCATGGTCGTGGTTTTTATAATCATAGACGTGGTTGTTATAATCATGGTCGTGGTTGTTATATTCATGGTCGTGCTTGATATAATCGTGGTCGTCGTTGTAATAATCATGGTCGTGGTTGCAATAATCATAGTCGTGGTTGTTATAATCATAGTCGTGGTTGTTATAATCATGGTCGTGGTTGTTATATTCATGGTCATGCTTGTTAGAATCGTGGTCGTCGTTGTTATAATCATGGTCGTGGTTGTTATAATCATAGTCGTGGTTGTTATAATCATAGTCGTGGTTGTTATAATCATAGTCGTGGTTGCTATAATCATGGTCTTGGTTGTTATAATCATGGTCGTGGTTGTTATAATCATGGTCGTGGTTGTTAAAATCATAGTCGTGCTTGTTATAATCATAGTCGTGGTTGTTATAATCATGGTCGTGGTTGTTATATTAATGGGCGTGGTTGTTATACTCATTGTCGTGGTTGTTATATTCATGGTCGCGCTAGTTATAATCGTGGTCGTCGTTGTTATAATCATGGTCGTGGTTGTTATAATCATAGTCGTGGTTGTTATAATCATAGTCGTGGTTGTTATAATCATAGTCGTGGTTGCTATAATCATGGTCTTGGTTGTTATAATCATGGTCGTGGTTGTTATAATCATGGTCGTGGTTGTTAAAATCATAGTCGTGCTTGTTATAATCATAGTCGTGGTTGTTATAATCATGGTCGTGGTTGTTATATTAATGGGCGTGGTTGTTATACTCATTGTCGTGGTTGTTATATTCATGGTCGCGCTAGTTATAATCGTGGTCGTCGTTGTTATAATCATGGTCGTGGTTGTTATAATCATAGTCGTGGTTGTTATAATCATGGTCGTGGTTGTTATATTAATGGTCATGGTTGTTATAATCATAGTCGTGGTTGTTATAATGATAGTCGTGGTTGTTATAATCATGGTCGTGGTTGTTATAATCATAGTCGTGGTTGTTATAATCATAGTCGTGGTTGTTATAATCATGGTCATGGTTGTTATATTCATGGTCGTGGTTGATATAATCATAGTTGTGGTTGTTATAATCATGGTCGTGGTTGTTATAATCATGGTCATGGTTGTTATAATCATAGTCGTGGTTAGTCGTGGTTGTTATAATCATAGTCGTGGTTGCTATGATCATGGTCGTGGTACTGTAAGTATCTAGTATACTATAAGAAGGAATAGAATACAGGTTAGAATAATTACTTAAAGAAATATTCGCCATAAGGAGAGGTTAAAATCATAAAATAAAAAAAAATTTTGAATCACTGATGATCATTCTGAGATAAATTATATTATGTAGAGAAGTGACCTTGATTCTGGTTAGATTAGTCACCATCTGCTTAAGTCATCACCTGTGTTAATTCATCATAGTCACCATCTACTTTAGTCAGTTTTAGGCCCATCTCACATGACTGACCGACCATCGATGTTTTTTCCGCGCGAGGGTGTTGAGTATTATTATTTACGCTGGTGGATGTAAGACCTCCAACTCTCACTGACGCAGCTATGGTCAATTTGATGTTATTCTTGTTTATATATGCCTTCTAATCTTTCTCAAGTCTATCAGTCCTGTCTATTGCCACCCCAACTCTCTGTTCGTCTGCGTGATTTTTGAATGTAAGCCCGTCTTTACTAATGTGAACCAGTCAGTCAGCTGTCTGTCTGTCATGTTAGTTGTCATATGATCTGTTTGTGCATGTATGAATCTGTCTATTTTTGTCAACCTCCTGTATGTTTTACTGTCTATATTCACCCTGTGTCTATTGTAGTCATCTTCTCCATGCATTCCTGTTATTATCTTTTTTCCATGTACAGTCAGCGACAGGAATAAGTATACACTGTAGCTGTAAGGTCGTTTGGTAACGTTGAAACTGCGCATCCAGACGCATGATGAAACTCAGCTCCCCTCCCCATCTGTTATCTCTAACTATTTTCTTTTTCTCCTTCTTTATTTATTCTTTTATTTACTCATCTTCCTTCCTTTACTAATCCAAACAACATGAAAAAAAAATGTAGGCTGAGAAAAAATTTGGGGGGAGGAGGAGGGAGCCATATGATCTCTGCAATCGTGGGCTGGGTGCGCCAAGTCCGTAGCCTTGCATCGTTTTCCAGCTTAAATAAAATGGTTATATAATGGCTTCCTAAAGAAACCGTCGATATGAGACCAGGTTTGTTCCACTGTACGAATTTTTTGCGAATTTTCCACCAACATTGATGAAAAACGATTGTGCAGTTTCGGCTGCCCAGAGCAGACACACACACACACGCCTAGCACTATAGTATATTAGATGCAGTGTGTAAGGGGCTGAGACGACTGTTATGGCCAGGTTATGGTACCGCACTTTTTTTTCATTTCTATTTCTTCTTCCTGTATCATAAATAAATTACATATTTTTCATTACATTCTAAAGAGTTTGCTACGATACTTACATATAGGACTTATACATCATGTATAAATTTATACAAACCGTCATCGGGATTGTCAACTCTGTGATGTTAGAGCGATTTGATTTGATGCATGTAAATAACAGTGGCACAGACAGTACAAGGAAAATTTTCAAGATTACCAAGAACATTATAAGATCATTTAGCGTATATAATGTTTCACTATAAATGTTTTATCAAAAAAGTGTATAGCCACTGTTGAGCAGTGAGTTTTTGGTTTGGGCGATCGATATTGCCCAAATAATGTACAATAAACATATTTGTTTCTATACTTCCTCTTTCATTAGTCAGTGACATATATTTGTTTCTTTACATTCTGACGAATTTACAACGATAGTTGTATGAACAGTTACTGTTGCCTGGTTCTCGCATTTTATATACTTGTTACGAGTAAATGAATTTCCATTGACAGCATAATTATGAGTGCAAATCTATTACCTGGTATTCGGAATATGTACACTCTCCTAAAAAAATATTTTTCCCCCCGGACCTGATGTATTTGGAAATGAACACGATAACACGTGCACAGCTGTGTCAGTTCGGTTGGTATTTCTGATTGCGAGTTGCACCTTTCGTTCTTTCTTCTTGCACCTGATAATCACAATGATATCTACAGTATACCACCTATTCTCTACGTAATGTGATTAAATAGGATGAGTTGTGATACCATATGCAAAACCAATAACGTCATGAGTAACCCCACTGATTTATGCACCTCAGATAGTATTTCAGCCCCAAGGGATGGATTGCCAAATAGGTACAGTCAGCCAAAGATGCACCGACCCCACCCTGGGTGTAATGGCCCCTGTCTCATTAACAGAAAGATTATATAAATGGGTTCAAAGTTCAAAGTTGTTAGGGATTTCTGGCCTCTTCGCCGTTAGGCTATTTCGGCCGAAGCTGATTGGTTGGACTTCTTTTTTCTCTTTGTTCTTCTTTTAGTTTTTACTTTCCATTCTTCTACTTGTTCTTCGTCTTCTTCTTTTTGGTCTTGTTCTGTCTGGTCTTCTATAATATTATCAGGTTCTTCATTGTTCATATCTTGATTGTTCTTTTCTTGTTCGTTTTTGTCTTGTTTGTTCTTTTCTTGTTTGTTTTGGTCTTGGTTGTTTTTTTCTCGAGTCTTGACTGCAAGGAGAGCCTCCCTGTAAGTCAATTTTTCCTTAGCCCGCAGCCTGGCCACCCTGCACTCCTCCCTCCACTTGGGACAAAGCCGGTCGGAGGAGGAGTGAGGGCCACCACAAGCCGCGCACTTCTTAACGGCCGCCTGGCAGTCAGCGTCGGTGTGGCCGGGTGCCCCGCAGCTAGAGCACACCTTGGGAGCGCGACACTTCCTCGCCAGATGGCCATATTTCTGGCAATTGTAGCAACGAGTGGGTTTTGGCTGTTGAGGTTTCACTGGGATTTTCTCCCAACCCAGTATAACGGAGCTAGGAAGTTCCTTAGGAGAACCAACCAGGGCAGTTGTGCTGGTCAGCTTCCTAAGTACTGCGAGCTGATCTCCAATCAGCTCGCCAAGTTCGTCTCTTTCGAGATACTCAATTTCAGAGTGGGAAATGACTCCCAAAACTAAGTTATCCTGAAGTAGGGCGTCAAACATGACGTCGACTCCATTGATGATCGTTCGGTAGGGTAATTTGTGGGCCTGCCCCCATTCCTCGAACGTGATGACAAGGGTACCACCGCTACTCCGGACGACCCCTGTCACCTCCTTTAGTCCAATGTGGTCAAAAAAATCTTTAATCACAAGAAGATTTAGTTTCTTGCGCGAAGGGTGCTCGACCGGAATCAGTCTCACAACCTTCGCCTGGGCTAGGGTGATCATGATCATGGTCACGCGGTACCTCGGGGGGAAGGATCGGGGAGCCGGGAGAACCAACCTCGCCGAGGTTCAGGTCTCAAGTGTAATGGGTTAAAGTCAAAGTTGTTGGGGATTTCTGGCCTCTTCGCCGTTAGGCTATTTCGGCCGAAGCTGATTGGTTGGTCTTCTTTTTTCTCTTTGTTCTTCTTTTAGTTTTAACTTTCCATTCTACTTCTTGTTCTTCGTCTTCTTCTTTTTGGTCTTCATCTTTCTGGTCTTTTGGTAGGTTGTTTTCGTACACATCAATATACGATGTTAGAGATAGTGTAATGTATTCGGGTTTTTTTTGTTTATTCTTGTCTTGGTTGTTCATTTCTTTTTCTTGTTCTTCGTCTTCGTTATTAGGTTCTTGATTGTTCTTTTCTTGTTCGTTTTTGTCTTGTTTGTTCTTTTCTTGTTTGTTTCGGTCTTGGTTGTTTTTTTCTAGAGTTTTGACTGCAAGGAGAGCCTCCTTGTAAGTCAACTTTTCCTTAGACCGCAGCCTGGCCACCCTGCACTCCTCCCTCCACTTGGGACAAAGCCGGTCGGAGGAGGAGTGAGGGCCACCACAAGCCGCGCACTTCTTAACGGCCGCCTGGCAGTCAGCGTCGGTGTGGCCGGGTACCCCGCAGCTAGAGCACACCTTGGGAGCGCGACACTTCCTCGCCAGATGGCCATATTTCTGGCAATTGTAGCAACGAGTGGGTTTTGGCTGTTGAGGTTTCACTGGGATTTTTTCCCAACCCAGTATAACTGAGCTGGGAAGTTCCTTAGGAGAACCAACCAGGGCAGTTGTGCTGGTCAGCTTCCTAAGTACTGCGAGCTGATCTCCAATCAGCTCGCCAAGTTCATCTCTTTCGAGATACTCAATCTCAGAGTGGGAAATGACTCCCAAAATCAAGTTATCCTGAAGGAGGGCGTCAAACATGACGTCAACTCCATTGATGATGGTTCGATGGGGTAATTTGTGGGCCTGCCCCCATTCTTCGAACGTGATGACAAGGGTACCACCGCTACTCCGGACGACCCCTGTCACCCCCTCTAGTCCAATGTGGTCAAAAAAATCCTTAATCACAAGAAGATTGAGTTTCTTGCGCGAAGGGTGCTCGACCGGAATCAGTCTCACAACCTTCGCCTGGGCTAGGGTGATCATGATCATGGTCACGCGGTACCTCGGGGGGAAGGATCAGGGAGCCGGGAGAACCAACCTCGCCGAGGTTCAGGTCTCAAGTGGGGAATGGGTTTATTACATTTGAATTATATACCATACCCCCTCCCCCCCCCCCCCCCTGTAACATTCCAATGGCTCTGAGATGTCATGTTCATATCACGTGATTAGTAGCTTCCTTGAGGTGCGGCCAGTAAGTGCTTGGATCAGCACAGAGAAGCCGGCACCCTGGAGGCATTGTTACTCAACCCCTCACACAAGTCGGACGTGATTAACAGGTCTATTTACATAGCCTCCGTCCTTCTCCTAACACTCATAGTTATAGTGAAAGTTACGGTTGTTTTACACTCTGGAATTGTATCAATAGCAGTTCCTAAATAAATGGATAAACTGACAATTGGGTTTTGCTACTAAAACCTAATATAATATAAATGTACCAGCCTAGTTAACTTCGACAGAATCACCAGTTAACCGGCTATTATATGGGTCTCGTGCTCGCAATTTTACCTGGCAATACTTGAAGAAAGGAAGGATGTATGTAATGGAGATTGTGATTGGTTGACTTATTTTCGGCTGTATCTCTGTCAGGATAAATATTAAACAATCCAAAAGCAGCATTTTTACAATAATATATTATTCATCGTTATTTAAGATCATGACAAGTTTCCAAATATTCGTATATTTGCTTAAATTATGAAGAAATTATATCAATGAATTGGCAACGCAACTACAACCAGGGCTGCCACGAGATTCTCACTTAAAATTTCAAAAATATACAGTATGTTCCACATTTAATCTTGAGTGTTTCATGAAGGAATTAATTGTCTTTACAATGTGAGCATTACATAATATAATTTGACGTAAGTTAGAGGACAGACACTGTAATAGACTCATTTGTCAGTCACGACATTGTATCTTCGTATATTATAGTTCTCAGTCAGTGTGTGTGTGTGTGTGTGTGTGAATAAATTACACTCGTAATTATGGCAATTATAACACAAATTATATGTGAAATGTGTGCTATTGGGAAAATGAAGTGTTCAAGTGGCAGCTGATGTATGTATGGAGTTTAATATCTGGTTCCCTTTGTCGAACTAAAAATCGACAATTGTTCGGCAAAAGACTGTGTACTCATCATTAGGTAACAACATTTTCAATAGTCGCCTATCTTATTTATGACGTCAGCATCGGGTCTTCCGCCCACCAATCACATGTCACTTGGCATGGTCTAATCAACCAATAAGAGTTTGACCGTAGTGTTGTTGTGAATACTGGATCAACAGTACGCATTACTTCTGTCACCATGAACACGACGCAAAAGCGTTTAACAACCCGCGGCCAAATAATCGCCCTCTGAGAAGAAGGCCTTACGGTGCGTGTCATAGCAGACCGACTTGCTGTTTGGACTTCAACTGTGAGGAGGTGGATCGTGTGATGTGCCGAAACAGGTATTTTAACTGATTTGGGTATGTATGAAAATTTCTGATTGAACCGGGATATAAACAATTTCTAAGATATTTATTTTCATATAATTTATATAATAATGCAAATATTATAATGCAAATGTTATGTTTTTTTTTTTAAGGTTATGAGTGTATACCATAGCGGTGATGGCATATCAGGTTATGACACAGGAGATTCAAAAACAATATTGTGTTTATTTTCAGAAAGACCACACCCCCTACTGACTACTAGGGTTGAGGATGCCGCCATAATAGCAGCACTTTAAATCAACCCGTTCTCTAATGCTGTCGCCATCAGAGAGGCGTTACACTTAGACGTCTGTGCATGAGGAGGGCACATACAACACCGAGTCCCTGCCATAAAGTAACGGCTAACGGAACAACACCGTACTGGTCGCCTCCAGTTTGCCCAGCAAAATGTGGGGAGGACCTGGAGTTTTGGTTACGAGTAGTCTTCACGGATGAGAAGACTTTTGCCAGTACTAACCACGGTAAAATTCATTTGTGGCGGCCAAATCGCACGAGGTAAGTAAACTTAACATATTAACAAGTCCATAATGATTAAAATAAGATTTAGACCGTATTTGTCGACATAGCCGTAAAACAATAAACAGCTCGTTATACATTTTCAAATAAAAGTCTTTAAGTTTATCGCATAACATTAGGGTGTAACAATATCACAAATTCACAAATTCAACGTCGTACTATAGGTCCAGTAATAGATCCCACCAAATTTTCACCTCATTACTATGGGGTATATTGAAATTCAGAAGTAGATTTAATTACAAAATATATTAACAAACAAACAAACAATAAACAAGTATATCCGTATGTACAAAAATATATAAATTCCAATTAATTCTGAACAAATAAACTACTCAACCGAGTGACATAATAACGAACATCAAAGTACTGATTAAGCACTTATTTAGTCTGGACACCACCCTGAACAACGTGGTTATCCAAAGTAAGTTATTTACCCTTTGAATTCTAAAATGTGACTACCCACAGTCTCACATATAAATCACTATATAATACTTGGTGCTCTTAAAAGTCGAGCAAGGTTAACACAGTATACCAATAGAAATATACAATAGAAGAGGAGATACTTATCTTACAACTGCCAGCCCAATACTGCCGTCACCCGGCTTGGGAGTTAAACAGAGCGAACAGAGGTGGGCGGAAATGACGTCATAAACAAAAGACGTTTAAGTTGCCAATCAACAAATAGCTATCAAACGCTCATTCATTCATTAGTATTCGAGACAAATACAATAAACATTACTTTGTTTTACCTAACACATTGAAGCTAATGTTACTACATTTCAAGTAGAACATATAATATTTAAATTTTAACTGCTTCAGTGTGTACACAACGAATCAGTCGAAGTTCATTCGCAACTTTCGATTTGCTCCAGGTACCTACTTTACTGCTAGGTGAGCAGGGACTAATGGGGGCTAGGAAGTAAGTCCAAACAACTTCCACCGGCCCGGGAATCGAACCCGTGACATCTCGCTTGCGAAGGCAAGAGCGGTACCACTCTACCACCAGCACCCCCAGTCGATGAGCAGCCCGTAAGCCTCGTCTGACGGAGTCGGACCGTATGAGCAAGCAACGACTCAATTTCACTAATACCTACACAGAATGGACACCGGAACAGTGGGGTAAGGTAATGTGGTCAGATGAAAGCACCTTCAGATGCATATTAGGGCGACCAGGCAGGGTGAGACGACCTGTTGGGGTAAGCAGGTACTAGCTAGCATACAAAGTAAAAACAGTGATTCAGTGAATTAATTATGATCTGAGGCTGTTTTAGTGGTGAAGTTGGAAGGGGTGGATTGTATTTTCTCCCCTGAAACGCGACAATGAATGCTGACCGATACATTGATGCTCTTGGAAATCTTTTGCTAAAATTTTAAGACATTTACGGATGCTACCCGTTTACGAACGAAAGTGCCACCTGCCATAAGGCGAAGAAAGTGATAAAATTATTTCAGGACAATAACACTGACGTTCTAAAGTAGCCAGGAAACAGTCCTGACCTGAATCCTAGTAAAAAAGGCAGGAATTATCTCGAGGGGAAGCTGGGAGCTGCAACACCCCATCCACCAAGCGTCTGCAGGATGAGACCAGGGGCACCTGGACTCAAGACCTTGATCCACAATACTTAAAAACATTAGCTGACAGCATCAGTGAATGATTAAGATGATCATCAAAGCAAGGGAAAATATGACAAAACACTAACAAAAGTTCATGTTCAATCTTTGTTTAATTTTCATTTATGTATATGTTTATATTAGACAACACGCACAAATTCTTCGTGTCCAGTCTTGGTTGCAGACAGTGTATACAGTATATAAATATCTATAGACAGAGCTGGAGCATAAGAGACATGCTTTCTAAGTGACGGTCTCCCATTCTCTCTCTACTGTGTGAGAGATAATTGCTTCTTTAGATTGCCCACGAGGGGGCTAGTTTATTGGGCACCCCCTTACATCCTGTACAAGGTGAAGCGCAGAAGCCTTTATGACTCATGCATTAAAGGCGTAAAAGCCTGAAGGGTCATGTGTTTTGTCAGCAAGTTACATAAAGTTACAGAATGATGAGTGTGTGTGGGGGATAAATTCCCGGTACAATTTATCTGTTTATGGCAAAGCGTGGCAGGTCCCTAATAATGTCAAGTGCCAGGCAATAGACATTGACAATATTGAGGGACATACCTTTTAGTGTGATTGTGATGGCGTGTACTTCGGTAGTGTCGGCTTCAAGGGGGACGTCGAGAGGTTGGTAGGGGACATCCTTCTTGGCGTAGATATGTAGTCCACTAGCATGTCCTCATGGTGGTCAATTGATGTGGAGAACTGGAGTGGATGGGCCCCAGGTTCCGGCATGCCGGTGGAGGACCGGGAGCTGCGGGTCCATGAGCATGCGTGGCTTGCGGTGGGTGGACGGGGCAGCAAGGCACGGTAGATGCCACGCCAGCAGTGATGTCAGGCGGCGGTGGAGTAGTCCCTGAGCAAGAGGGGCACACAGGGAGGCTACCAGCTTGTGACCAACCAGAAGAGGGGGGTGACTGGGTAGCAGCTGAAGGTAGGGGTAGTCTGTGTAGGTTGGAGATGGCGGTACAGAGTGTATCAAAGAGTTTTTCAATACGGTTGGTAAATTCGTGGAAGAGGGATATAATTTCTTTCGTGTCACCGGAGGGGGTTTGTGGGCGGGCACCGGTAGGAGCACAAGGCCTGACAGCATCAGAGTAGAGACGGGGAGGAGGCCCAGTAGTAGTTTAGTTAGGAGCCGGTCGGTACTGTGGTGTTACAGCCAGATGAGGCCAGGCAGGGGCAGGTGTTGTTGAAGAAGGCGTTGCCAGAGGAGGGGACGCAGAGGGTTGCGGCCCTGTACACTGGGTGTGGGGGGAGGTTGAGGTTGACGCAGCCTTCGGGGAGGCTTTTCTTCTGGGACATACGGACGTTTGGGGCATTGCCGTCAGTCAGCGTTGTGCCAGCCACCACAATTACAGCACCTGGGGTCAACAACATAGCCCACACCACCCCCATTGAGTGTGTCTTTGATTTTCTGGGCATAGACGGAGGAGTGATGGTTACATGAACAAAAACGACATCTGGGACGATTACGTCGGCAGCAGACGGTGAAGGTGTGACCCCAATGAGAGTAGATGACACAAAAAGCAGGCCAGGGGTGATGTGGTTCTGCATACAGTGGAAGGAGGACTGGGTGGGCCTCAACAGTGGTTGAACACTCGCTCTCCTTCCATTTAACTATGACAGCTGCTTGTTGGGTCTTCCCTCGGTAGTGTCGAAATATACTGAGATTATGAGTGTTATGTTTAGTACGTATATAACCAAGATGGTATAACGCTCAGTCATCATAGCCTGAACTAGGCGAGGGCAGCGCTCCCGCACGTAGTGAGAGCTTCTGGAACCAGGCCTATATAAGATATTAAATGTAATTTACCGAACTAATGGACGCGAATCATGAAATTAAATGACATTATTAAATTTTTAATTATTATAGATCGTTTCTCAGTCTAAATATGTTACGTGTGCCCAAATTAAGCTATTTTTTGTGCCGAAAATAGGTCACTAGGCCCAAGTGTACGCCTTAGAGGAACACGAGGCTGGTTGACCCTCAGTCGAGCTCGAGTGTTCTAACAGACAGACGTTGCTCTGCGAAATCGCACAGGAAAACGGTCACGTGGTTTGTTCTCCTCTGTGTTACGACATTTCAGGAAACAAGTAAGTTTATTCGATCTTAGACAGGGTTTAGATAGGCCAGAGGTAGAAGTTAACAATAGCTAACAGGGTTTCGGCAGATCCCACTTGACTGCGATTGACGACTGCCGATTGATGATTGGCGATTGTCGCGATTGGAACGATCGGAGCAGGCTGGTCACTGGTTAGCAAGGTTTTAACTGGGACCTCTAGAGTGAAGGAGTGCCCCCGACAACTAAACTACGTGGGACCAGCATCCGCATTGGTTGATCAGTTTCTCTCTATTAGAGGTCACAACACCACGTGTCGTCTGTCAGTTATAACTAGTGCCCACCAAACGGGAACATAGAATCCTTCCCTCAGCTGGAGAGACCTCATTGGCTGGCCCCCAATCTTTTCCGGTTCATGGATGTACTGAGTGTAAGCTGAGGCTATCTGAGTGAATGAACTGACACACTGAGACAAGGAGTCTAGTGGGTACGCAGAGACAATTTATCCCCCCAGTATGGGTGTGTTCTGAGCTTGTGTGATGCATGTTAAGGGGAACGGTGGTAAGGTGGTTAGAATTTCACAAGTCCAGGTGTGAGAACAACGTTGTGAGGGACTTGTTAGTGCCTTAAAGAACTTACTGGTCCAATCGAAACCTATGTGTGAGATTAAGGAACATGTTTTACGGGTACTGGTGGAGAAAAACATTCATAACTCCTGAGTTCTAGAAGAATACTGACAAATTAAAACCAGGCAGCACCCGCAGGCCTGATGGGTCATGAGTGATTTTCTCTGGTCTCTTGTAAATGCCGGCCTCCCTGGCAGGCTAGTAGTTACACCCTTCGCGTTATTTGGGCAATTAGGACTGTAGTAGTTGTGGGTCATCCCAGACAGGCTATGAATGATCCATATGTGTAGTTAATGATCTCTTAATATTTTTTAGTCCATTCTCTGTGAATGATATTATTTTGTTAAATGTCCTTAAGGCCTGTTCATGTGTGTACGCAACATTCCCTAATATTTTGATACTATTCCATTCCCCCATGGATTGATATTATTTTGTTGAACACCCTTAAGGCCTGTTCATGTGTGTAAGCAGCATATTATTGTTTTCAAATGTTTGTGTCACTAAGGGATGTGAGATAACGAGGAACTGTTTTCAGATGAGTTCCTCATTCTGGTGTAAGGAACACTGTTACCTTGGTAGTGCTCTTAAGGCATTTAATATTTTCTACCTAATTTTGATATCATGTATAACCTTTGTTCCCCAGTGTAGTGTTTAAAGCCAGGCTAAGAGGTGCGCATATGTTGGTGTACCATTATTGATTGTGGTTGTAGTGTTGGAGGAAATAGAAGTGTCAAATTATACAGTGCATCTCATTCACCCCAATTACAGGTGCGATCTTTCCACGGGTCACGGAGAATATTTTTTTAAAAAGTAATTGTGTTTGTGCTGGTGCTGGTTTTTTTCAAAGGGGCACCTCTACTGCATTACCAGCCACTATAAAATCAAAAACCCCAAGTGAGGAGATTCCGACTGGTTTTATATATATATATATATATATATATATATATATATATATATATATATATATATATATATATATATATATATATATATATATATATATATATATATATATATATATATGAAAGTAAATCACTGTAGGTGCGCGTGATCTAGGTATATGCTGATAACCACCAGGAAAGAAGAAAACACGAAGTTCCCAAGCGCTTTCGTGTAATTCACATCTTCAGGGGTGAGTACAGACTAGATAGAGTAATGCAGAACAAGATGAATATATACAGAGGAGGGTGAGACCAGGTCCACAATGGTCAGGTAATGACCCTACTAATCTTTAAATGGCACACAACGGTTGGTGGTTGGGTCAGATGGGACAGTGACCCGCCCTCTCACCTGATCACAAATCTTCTTAATTACAAAGTTGTCCAGCTTGTACAAGCCGTTACTCAAATTCATGTTGAATGCTTCGGTATGTTTAATAAGACTAGATTCTATGATGTTCCTACTATCAATTGAATTACATGGTAATATTGAGGAGGCATTATCCCAGTCAATGCAATGCTTGTTATCCCTCAAATGAACAAACAGAGCATTGGATTCCTGGCCTGTCCTGACACTGTATTTGTGTTGTTTAATTCTAGTTACAAGATCTTTACCTGTCTGGCCTAAGTAAAACATATTACATTCCTTGCAAGGAACTTTATAAATGCAACCAATTGTGTTGTTGGGGGAGTTCTTGATTAACATTTGTTTAACAGTGCATGAGTTTTTAAATGCCACATTGACGTTCCAAGATTTTAGCTGTGCCGGAATGTGTGAGAAATTTTTGTGAAATGGTAATATTAAGATATTCTTATGGTCATGGGTGGGCTTGGGATCAGTTCTATAAAAAGTTTTCTTAGTAATGTTTAAGCATTTGTCTATGAAAGATCTAGGGTATTTAAGGTTTGAGCCAATATTATATATATATTTGTATTCCTCATCGATGAATTCCGGACTGCAAATTCTCAAGGCACGTAAAAACATTGTTGTAAATACTGACTGTTTGACTTTATTATGGTGGGCAGAATAATAATGAATGTATGAACACACATTGGTTGGTTTTCTATAAATACTGAACTTGAAAGTGTTACCCATTCTGTGTATCAGACAGTCTAGGAATGGCAATTTACAGTCTTGCTCTAATTCCACAGTGAATTTGATCGAGGGGGCTAAGTTGTTAAGTTGTGGTAGGAAAACTTTTAGGTCCTCATTACATGGCCAGAGACATAATACATCATCAACATATCTAAACCAGACTGCTGAGGGTGGTAAAATATTACTTAATAGTTTCTTTTCAAAGAATTCCATATATAGGTTGCTTAATACAGGTGAGAGTGGATTACCCATTGCCATACCAAATTTTTGAGCATAATATTCCCCATTGAATTCGAATTTGCAATCCTTAATACATAGTTTGATGAGTTCGATGAAGTCATCTTTCGAGACGGGCAGTGAAATGTTATCCAGGGAATCTATGAGGAACTCTAGTAAATCATCAACTGGGACCTTTGTAAAAAGTGACGTTACATCAAAGCTGACCAGTTTAAAATCATGATTAATGTGCAAGTTATTGAGTTTATCAACCAGATCCATATTATTCTTGATATTGGAGTTAGAAATGTTGCCAACTAGGGGGTTTAGTAAGGAAACTAACCATTTAGATAGTTTATAAGAGATTGACCCAACAGAGCTAATGATGGGTCTTGCTGGGTTATTGGGCTTGTGGGTCTTGATTAAACCGTACATGTAAGGCAGTGGAGGGGACGTTGAAGTAAGATGTTTAATGAGAGTAGCTTTGCCTCTCAATAGGGACTTAAGTTTTTTGTTGAACTGGGTGTTGACAGTGTTGAGAGGATTATTTATGAGTTTAGAATATGTTGTAGTGTCACATAAAAGGTCATTCATTTTTGAGATATAGTCATCTTTGTTTAAAATCACTACTGTGTTGGCTTTATCTGCTTTAGTGACATGTAGATCCTTATTTTTCTTAAGGGCTTGGAGTGCTTTGGTGAATCTTTCTGGACAGTTTGAAACACAAGGCTTGGACATAGATGCATACACAACACCTTTACACATGTTCACTTCTTCACTTGTCAAATTACTGAATTTCTCCAAATTGCAAAATGCTCTGGCTATGTCAACACTGTCGACTCCCTTGTTGGAACCATCAAAACTTAAACCATAGCCGAGGGCACACAAGGTATCATTGTCTAGTTGTTTAGAGGAGAGATTCACTACACAGTTGTTATTGGCATCCTTAGTCCAATCACTATTTCTAATAAGGAGTGCCAATTTGTGGTCTATCTTGGCTTGAAGATCAGAACGCTCACGTCTCAGGTTATCAAAACAGTAGTCCAACATGAACTTTTTCCAATAACTCGGTATGGTCATGATAAAAGCGCGCTTTTTTTGTCTTACAATACGGAAGGCTTCATCCACTTCAATTTTCTTTATTTCAAAATGTTTCTTAAGGATGATTTCTTGGAACTCATCAAAGGGGCGGTCAGACATCTTAAGGACACGTTGTGGGAGGATTGATCTTGGCATAACTTTTTCACTGAGGCATGTCTGGAGAAATTTCAAACGTATTTTCAATTTGTGGGCCTTGATCATCGAAGAGGAGTATTCAGTAACGAAAGGAGACAGTCCAGGACAGCTTGTAGAGAAGATGAAGAAGTGGCGCGTGGAATCCATTTATGCAAGTAAATCACTGTAGGTGCGCGTGATCTAGGTATATGCTGATAACCACCAGGAAAGAAGAAAACACGAAGTTCCCAAGCGCTTTCGTGTAATTCACATCTTCAGGGGTGAGTACAGACTAGATAGAGTAATGCAGAACAAGATGAATATATACAGAGGAGGGTGAGACCAGGTCCACAATGGTCAGGTAATGACCCTACTAATCTTTAAATGGCACACAACGGTTGGTGGTTGGGTCAGATGGGACAGTGACCCGCCCTCTCACCTGATCACAAATCTTCTTAATTACAAAGTTGTCCAGCTTGTACAAGCCGTTACTCAAATTCATGTTGAATGCTTCGGTATGTTTAATAAGACTAGATTCTATGATGTTCCTACTATCAATTGAATTACATGGTAATATTGAGGAGGCATTATCCCAGTCAATGCAATGCTTGTTATCCCTCAAATGAACAAACAGAGCATTGGATTCCTGGCCTGTCCTGACACTGTATTTGTGTTGTTTAATTCTAGTTACAAGATCTTTACCTGTCTGGCCTAAGTAAAACATATTACATTCCTTGCAAGGAACTTTATAAATGCAACCAATTGTGTTGTTGGGGGAGTTCTTGATTAACATTTGTTTAACAGTGCATGAGTTTTTAAATGCCACATTGACGTTCCAAGATTTTAGCTGTGCCGGAATGTGTGAGAAATTTTTGTGAAATGGTAATATTAAGATATTCTTATGGTCATGGGTGGGCTTGGGATCAGTTCTATAAAAAGTTTTCTTAGTAATGTTTAAGCATTTGTCTATGAAAGATCTAGGGTATTTAAGGTTTGAGCCAATATTATATATATATTTGTATTCCTCATCGATGAATTCCGGACTGCAAATTCTCAAGGCACGTAAAAACATTGTTGTAAATACTGACTGTTTGACTTTATTATGGTGGGCAGAATAATAATGAATGTATGAACACACATTGGTTGGTTTTCTATAAATACTGAACTTGAAAGTGTTACCCATTCTGTGTATCAGACAGTCTAGGAATGGCAATTTACAGTCTTGCTCTAATTCCACAGTGAATTTGATCGAGGGGGCTAAGTTGTTAAGTTGTGGTAGGAAAACTTTTAGGTCCTCATTACATGGCCAGAGACATAATACATCATCAACATATCTAAACCAGACTGCTGAGGGTGGTAAAATATTACTTAATAGTTTCTTTTCAAAGAATTCCATATATAGGTTGCTTAATACAGGTGAGAGTGGATTACCCATTGCCATACCAAATTTTTGAGCATAATATTCCCCATTGAATTCGAATTTGCAATCCTTAATACATAGTTTGATGAGTTCGATGAAGTCATCTTTCGAGACGGGCAGTGAAATGTTATCCAGGGAATCTATGAGGAACTCTAGTAAATCATCAACTGGGACCTTTGTAAAAAGTGACGTTACATCAAAGCTGACCAGTTTAAAATCATGATTAATGTGCAAGTTATTGAGTTTATCAACCAGATCCATATTATTCTTGATATTGGAGTTAGAAATGTTGCCAACTAGGGGGTTTAGTAAGGAAACTAACCATTTAGATAGTTTATAAGAGATTGACCCAACAGAGCTAATGATGGGTCTTGCTGGGTTATTGGGCTTGTGGGTCTTGATTAAACCGTACATGTAAGGCAGTGGAGGGGACGTTGAAGTAAGATGTTTAATGAGAGTAGCTTTGCCTCTCAATAGGGACTTAAGTTTTTTGTTGAACTGGGTGTTGACAGTGTTGAGAGGATTATTTATGAGTTTAGAATATGTTGTAGTGTCACATAAAAGGTCATTCATTTTTGAGATATAGTCATCTTTGTTTAAAATCACTACTGTGTTGGCTTTATCTGCTTTAGTGACATGTAGATCCTTATTTTTCTTAAGGGCTTGGAGTGCTTTGGTGAATCTTTCTGGACAGTTTGAAACACAAGGCTTGGACATAGATGCATACACAACACCTTTACACATGTTCACTTCTTCACTTGTCAAATTACTGAATTTCTCCAAATTGCAAAATGCTCTGGCTATGTCAACACTGTCGACTCCCTTGTTGGAACCATCAAAACTTAAACCATAGCCGAGGGCACACAAGGTATCATTGTCTAGTTGTTTAGAGGAGAGATTCACTACACAGTTGTTATTGGCATCCTTAGTCCAATCACTATTTCTAATAAGGAGTGCCAATTTGTGGTCTATCTTGGCTTGAAGATCAGAACGCTCACGTCTCAGGTTATCAAAACAGTAGTCCAACATGAACTTTTTCCAATAACTCGGTATGGTCATGATAAAAGCGCGCTTTTTTTGTCTTACAATACGGAAGGCTTCATCCACTTCAATTTTCTTTATTTCAAAATGTTTCTTAAGGATGATTTCTTGGAACTCATCAAAGGGGCGGTCAGACATCTTAAGGACACGTTGTGGGAGGATTGATCTTGGCATAACTTTTTCACTGAGGCATGTCTGGAGAAATTTCAAACGTATTTTCAATTTGTGGGCCTTGATCATCGAAGAGGAGTATTCAGTAACGAAAGGAGACAGTCCAGGACAGCTTGTAGAGAAGATGAAGAAGTGGCGCGTGGAATCCATTTATGCAAGTAAATCACTGTAGGTGCGCGTGATCTAGGTATATGCTGATAACCACCAGGAAAGAAGAAAACACGAAGTTCCCAAGCGCTTTCGTGTAATTCACATCTTCAGGGGTGAGTACAGACTAGATAGAGTAATGCAGAACAAGATGAATATATACAGAGGAGGGTGAGACCAGGTCCACAATGGTCAGGTAATGACCCTACTAATCTTTAAATGGCACACAACGGTTGGTGGTTGGGTCAGATGGGACAGTGACCCGCCCTCTCACCTGATCACAAATCTTCTTAATTACAAAGTTGTCCAGCTTGTACAAGCCGTTACTCAAATTCATGTTGAATGCTTCGGTATGTTTAATAAGACTAGATTCTATGATGTTCCTACTATCAATTGAATTACATGGTAATATTGAGGAGGCATTATCCCAGTCAATGCAATGCTTGTTATCCCTCAAATGAACAAACAGAGCATTGGATTCCTGGCCTGTCCTGACACTGTATTTGTGTTGTTTAATTCTAGTTACAAGATCTTTACCTGTCTGGCCTAAGTAAAACATATTACATTCCTTGCAAGGAACTTTATAAATGCAACCAATTGTGTTGTTGGGGGAGTTCTTGATTAACATTTGTTTAACAGTGCATGAGTTTTTAAATGCCACATTGACGTTCCAAGATTTTAGCTGTGCCGGAATGTGTGAGAAATTTTTGTGAAATGGTAATATTAAGATATTCTTATGGTCATGGGTGGGCTTGGGATCAGTTCTATAAAAAGTTTTCTTAGTAATGTTTAAGCATTTGTCTATGAAAGATCTAGGGTATTTAAGGTTTGAGCCAATATTATATATATATTTGTATTCCTCATCGATGAATTCCGGACTGCAAATTCTCAAGGCACGTAAAAACATTGTTGTAAATACTGACTGTTTGACTTTATTATGGTGGGCAGAATAATAATGAATGTATGAACACACATTGGTTGGTTTTCTATAAATACTGAACTTGAAAGTGTTACCCATTCTGTGTATCAGACAGTCTAGGAATGGCAATTTACAGTCTTGCTCTAATTCCACAGTGAATTTGATCGAGGGGGCTAAGTTGTTAAGTTGTGGTAGGAAAACTTTTAGGTCCTCATTACATGGCCAGAGACATAATACATCATCAACATATCTAAACCAGACTGCTGAGGGTGGTAAAATATTACTTAATAGTTTCTTTTCAAAGAATTCCATATATAGGTTGCTTAATACAGGTGAGAGTGGATTACCCATTGCCATACCAAATTTTTGAGCATAATATTCCCCATTGAATTCGAATTTGCAATCCTTAATACATAGTTTGATGAGTTCGATGAAGTCATCTTTCGAGACGGGCAGTGAAATGTTATCCAGGGAATCTATGAGGAACTCTAGTAAATCATCAACTGGGACCTTTGTAAAAAGTGACGTTACATCAAAGCTGACCAGTTTAAAATCATGATTAATGTGCAAGTTATTGAGTTTATCAACCAGATCCATATTATTCTTGATATTGGAGTTAGAAATGTTGCCAACTAGGGGGTTTAGTAAGGAAACTAACCATTTAGATAGTTTATAAGAGATTGACCCAACAGAGCTAATGATGGGTCTTGCTGGGTTATTGGGCTTGTGGGTCTTGATTAAACCGTACATGTAAGGCAGTGGAGGGGACGTTGAAGTAAGATGTTTAATGAGAGTAGCTTTGCCTCTCAATAGGGACTTAAGTTTTTTGTTGAACTGGGTGTTGACAGTGTTGAGAGGATTATTTATGAGTTTAGAATATGTTGTAGTGTCACATAAAAGGTCATTCATTTTTGAGATATAGTCATCTTTGTTTAAAATCACTACTGTGTTGGCTTTATCTGCTTTAGTGACATGTAGATCCTTATTTTTCTTAAGGGCTTGGAGTGCTTTGGTGAATCTTTCTGGACAGTTTGAAACACAAGGCTTGGACATAGATGCATACACAACACCTTTACACATGTTCACTTCTTCACTTGTCAAATTACTGAATTTCTCCAAATTGCAAAATGCTCTGGCTATGTCAACACTGTCGACTCCCTTGTTGGAACCATCAAAACTTAAACCATAGCCGAGGGCACACAAGGTATCATTGTCTAGTTGTTTAGAGGAGAGATTCACTACACAGTTGTTATTGGCATCCTTAGTCCAATCACTATTTCTAATAAGGAGTGCCAATTTGTGGTCTATCTTGGCTTGAAGATCAGAACGCTCACGTCTCAGGTTATCAAAACAGTAGTCCAACATGAACTTTTTCCAATAACTCGGTATGGTCATGATAAAAGCGCGCTTTTTTTGTCTTACAATACGGAAGGCTTCATCCACTTCAATTTTCTTTATTTCAAAATGTTTCTTAAGGATGATTTCTTGGAACTCATCAAAGGGGCGGTCAGACATCTTAAGGACACGTTGTGGGAGGATTGATCTTGGCATAACTTTTTCACTGAGGCATGTCTGGAGAAATTTCAAACGTATTTTCAATTTGTGGGCCTTGATCATCGAAGAGGAGTATTCAGTAACGAAAGGAGACAGTCCAGGACAGCTTGTAGAGAAGATGAAGAAGTGGCGCGTGGAATCCATTTATGCAAGTAAATCACTGTAGGTGCGCGTGATCTAGGTATATGCTGATAACCACCAGGAAAGAAGAAAACACGAAGTTCCCAAGCGCTTTCGTGTAATTCACATCTTCAGGGGTGAGTACAGACTAGATAGAGTAATGCAGAACAAGATGAATATATACAGAGGAGGGTGAGACCAGGTCCACAATGGTCAGGTAATGACCCTACTAATCTTTAAATGGCACACAACGGTTGGTGGTTGGGTCAGATGGGACAGTGACCCGCCCTCTCACCTGATCACAAATCTTCTTAATTACAAAGTTGTCCAGCTTGTACAGGCCGTTACTCAAATTCATGTTGAATGCTTCGGTATGTTTAATAAGACTAGATTCTATGATGTTCCTACTATCAATTGAATTACATGGTAATATTGAGGAGGCATTATCCCAGTCAATGCAATGCTTGTTATCCCTCAAATGAACAAACAGAGCATTGGATTCCTGGCCTGTCCTGACACTGTATTTGTGTTGTTTAATTCTAGTTACAAGATCTTTACCTGTCTGGCCTAAGTAAAACATATTACATTCCTTGCAAGGAACTTTATAAATGCAACCAATTGTGTTGTTGGGGGAGTTCTTGATTAACATTTGTTTAACAGTGCATGAGTTTTTAAATGCCACATTGACATTCCAAGATTTTAGCTGTGCCGGAATGTGTGAGAAATTTTTGTGAAATGGTAATATTAAGATATTCTTATGGTCATGGGTGGGCTTGGGATCAGTTCTATAAAAAAGTTTTCTTAGTAATGTTTAAGCATTTGTCTATGAAAGATCTAGGGTATTTAAGGTTTGAGCCAATATTATATATATATTTGTATTCCTCATCGATGAATTCCGGACTGCAAATTCTCAAGGCACTACAACATATTCTAAACTCATAAATAATCCTCTCAACACTGTCAACACCCAGTTCAACAAAAAACTTAAGTCCCTATTGAGAGGCAAAACTACTCTCATTAAACATCTTACTTCAACGTCCCCTCCACTGCCTTACATGTACGGTTTAATCAAGACCCACAAGCCCAATAACCCAGCAAGACCCATCATTAGCTCAGTTGGGTCAATCTCTTATAAACTATCTAAATGGTTAGTTTCCTTACTAAACCCCCTAGTTGGCAACATTTCTAACTCCAATATCAAGAATAATATGGATCTGGTTGATAAACTCAATAACTTGCACATTAATCATGATTTTAAACTGGTCAGCTTTGATGTAACGTCACTTTTTACAAAGGTCCCAGTTGATGATTTACTAGAGTTCCTCATAGATTCCCTGGATAACATTTCACTGCCCGTCTCGAAAGATGACTTCATCGAACTCATCAAACTATGTATTAAGGATTGCAAATTCGAATTCAATGGGGAATATTATGCTCAAAAATTTGGTATGGCAATGGGTAATCCACTCTCACCTGTATTAAGCAACCTATATATGGAATTCTTTGAAAAGAAACTATCAAGTAATATTTTACCACCCTCAGCAGTCTGGTTTAGATATGTTGATGATGTATTATGTCTCTGGCCATGTAATGAGGACCTAAAAGTTTTCCTACCACAACTTAACAACTTAGCCCCCTCGATCAAATTCACTGTGGAATTAGAGCAAGACTGTAAATTGCCATTCCTAGACTGTCTGATACACAGAACGGGTAACACTTTCAAGTTCAGTATTTATAGAAAACCAACCAATGTGTGTTCATACATTCATTATTATTCTGCCCACCATAATAAAGTCAAACAGTCAGTATTTACAACAATGTTTTTACGTGCCTTGAGAATTTGCAGTCCGGAATTCATCGATGAGGAATACAAATATATATATAATATTGGCTCAAACCTTAAATACCCTAGATCTTTCATAGACAAATGCTTAAACATTACTAAGAAAACTTTTTATAGAACTGATCCCAAGCCCACCCATGACCATAAGAATATCTTAATATTACCATTTCACAAAAATTTCTCACACATTCCGGCACAGCTAAAATCTTGGAATGTCAATGTGGCATTTAAAAACTCATGCACTGTTAAACAAATGTTAATCAAGAACTCCCCCAACAACACAATTGGTTGCATTTATAAAGTTCCTTGCAAGGAATGTAATATGTTTTACTTAGGCCAGACAGGTAAAGATCTTGTAACTAGAATTAAACAACACAAATACAGTGTCAGGACAGGCCAGGAATCCAATGCTCTGTTTGTTCATTTGAGGGATAACAAGCATTGCATTGACTGGGATAATGCCTCCTCAATATTACCATGTAATTCAATTGATAGTAGGAACATCATAGAATCTAGTCTTATTAAACATACCGAAGCATTCAACATGAATTTGAGTAACGGCCTGTACAAGCTGGACAACTTTGTAATTAAGAAGATTTGTGATCAGGTGAGAGGGCGGGTCACTGTCCCATCTGACCCAACCACCAACCGTTGTGTGCCATTTAAAGATTAGTAGGGTCATTACCTGACCATTGTGGACCTGGTCTCACCCTCCTCTGTATATATTCATCTTGTTCTGCATTACTCTATCTAGTCTGTACTCACCCCTGAAGATGTGAATTACACGAAAGCGCTTGGGAACTTCGTGTTTTTCTTCTTTCCTGGTGGTTATCAGCATATATATATATATATATATATATATATATATATATATATATATATATATATATATATATATATATTATATATATATACTAAAAATGAAGTATATATATGTACCTCGCGTTTCATACCAGCTGGATTCGGTAAAATGCTACTGACACCACATACGAGGCACGGGCAGTTTCCCAATGAGGTTCACGGCGCCATCAGCTCGATGAACAGGCTTTGTGTGAAATATAACAGAGTCTAGAACTGCTTTTAGTGTCCTTGTGGGCTAGCCGGTAAGCGCTCCCTAGGGCCACCCAGTAGGTCGAGGGTTCGATTCCTTGCTGGTGAGGTCGTTGAATAATATATATATATATATATATATATATATATATATATATATATATATATATATATGCAAGTAAATCACTGTAGGTGCGCGTGATCTAGGTATATGCTGATAACCACCAGGAAAGAAGAAAACACGAAGTTCCCAAGCGCTTTCGTGTAATTCACATCTTCAGGGGTGAGTACAGACTAGTCTGTACTCACCCCTGAAGATGTGAATTACACGAAAGCGCTTGGGAACTTCGTGTTTTCTTCTTTCCTGGTGGTTATCAGCATATATATATATATATATATATATATATATATATATATATATATATATATATATATATATATCTTTTTATGTGTGTGTGTGTGTGTGTGTGATATTAAATTTTAGAATCACAATTCTTGATTTAAAGAACAGGGAAACGTGTGTGAGGCGGCAGCCAGTACTTTTCATGTCTCGAGGAATCAGCTGACCGGAGCATCGCGTGGTGAGGCATATACAAAGCCTTTGTGGGCAGCGCACCAAGTACCAATAGGGGGATTCGGGAACTAAGTGACCAGCTGGCGCCTAGGAAGATCAAGAAAATGTTTCGGTTTAATTCATACACGGTTGATGAAATTACCAGCCAGCTATAATATTAACAAAAGTTATCTGGGATAATTTGCCATTGAAAATGTTACTTGTGTCCTAGTAGGTAATTAATATATGAGAAGAATGACGCCATGCACTTCACGAATAATTAAAATAATTACTGGAAAGTTTGAACTGTTTCTTATCGAGCCTACACTCCTCCGTGTTAACGTCACACTATTCATTTTTATTTAAATATATATAGGCCTTGTGTTCAACATATCCTTCTCATGTGTCATCAGCGAAAGTAAACAAAAACTGAAAGTTCTCTAAATATATTAGTTGAACTAGGAAAATTATAATTCATCATGATGATAAAAATATGTTTTAACATTTATTTACCCACACGGGAATATTATCAGCAGGGTCCAAAAATAGAACCTTCTATGAAAATTGAATAAAGCATATTTATGTGACTATATGCACTGCATCCTTTTAATCTATTTATAACAAATATGTAAGTGGAATTTTGTATTTGGAAAAAAAATCGGAGTTTAAGACACTGTAAACACGAGCTTATACTCCATTTCCTCCATTTCACTTCAAGTATTATAGGCCGACTGAAGAAAAACTACAGAGTACAGAATATGAATAAGCTGTTTTCAAATTTTTGCCTCAATATGCGCAGATTCTTAAATTAAATGCATAGGTATTGACAAGAACAAATGGTTTTCAAGATAACACAGTTTTGTAGATACGACCATACCTGCTAGAGAGAGTGAGAGAGCGAGCAGTGGCAGCACAGTTGAAACTCTCATGATGATGTAGTGAGAGATTATTGACGTCCGTATCTCACTTTTATACCCCCACCATCTCTTGCGCTGACATCTTGTACACAACCCTCAACCCTATACCTCCAGTACACAGCATGACCCTAAACCTCCAGTACACGAGCACAGGCACCAGTCTATTCTTCCAGACCACAATCATAGTGACCACATTCATTGAGAATGAGTCAGCGACATCACGCTCAACCTCCAGTACACAAGCATCAGTATCACACTGCATCTCCAATACACAGGCATCAGTATCACACTGCACCTCCAGTACACAAGCATCAGTATCACACTGCACCTCCAGTACACAAGCATCAGTATCACACTGCACCTCCAGTACACAAGCATCAGCATCACACTGCACCTCCAGTACACAAGCATCAGTATCACACTGCACCTCCAGTACACAAGCATCAGTATCACACTGCACCTCCAGTTCACAAGCATCAGTATCACACTGCACCTCCAGTACACAAGCATCAATATCACACTGCACCTCCAGTACACAAGCATCAGTATCACACTGCACCTCCAGTACACAAGCATCAATATCACACTGCACCTCCAGTACACAAGCAGCAGTATCACACTGCACCTCCAGTACACAGGCATCAGTATCACACTGCACCTCCAGTACACAAGCATCAGTATCACACTGCACCTCCAGTACACAGGCATCAGTATCACACTGCACCTCCAGTACACAAGCATGCTACAGAGTCAGGTACACTCACGCGCCATAGTCTCGATGCACCCCTCTACCGCTACCCCTGACTCGATGGAAGTTGTACCTTTGGCTTCATACTGAACGTCCCCCCCTCCCACTTACTCCACCCATCGTTCAGTAGTGCAATGTGGTAGCTCGAAGCTTCGCTGGAATGTACGAATAGCAGTTCATGATGTAATATTTGAGAGAACATATGCACGATACAGTATCTTAAAGACTTCATACCATTTTATTTACCATCATTATACTTAACATCACTATACGTGAGAGACCGTTCGGCTTGCAACCCTGACTACGACTTCCCTCGACCCAGCTGTAGGGGTAGAGTGTACATAAGTACTAGCAATACCCTACACCTTACACAAATGCCAGC
>CAUDMG010002375.1:557500-611983 GCA_958450375.1 Homarus gammarus | reverse complement strand
TCATCATTATTGCGGTGTTTAAGTCTGCCCGGCACAACACGCAGTAATTATAAACGTAACTCACTAATCAAGTGGTCAACTACTTAAAGGTAAATAATTTAAAGGCTGTTGGAAGCTGCAACCATCCAGGAAGAATACCATCTACATTAAATATTAACTGTACGGTATAATAAAAAGTCCGGACTAATGTTATAACTCAAATAGAGACTTGATAATGTTTAAGACTTATTTTGGGACATTTAATCATTATTTACTCATTCACTAATAAAATTAATCTTTAAAGGGAGTCGTTTATCATTGACTAATGTTATCAAGAATTCCTCTCCAGCCTCAACGACCTACTGAATGTCGTTCATTAAAGGTTAATACTGTACCAGGTCGTTTTTCATTCTAATTTTAATAATATTGGTAAATAAAATATTTAATGTACTTTAAAAGTGCTACAATATATAAAATAATCTTTCTCGTCAGCGACAGTCTTTACCAGAGTATTTTTCTCAATAAATAAAAGCTACTTAGTCTGGCCTGATAATTTATTCATTACCATATAGTGAAGTGCTGTAGACGGACCTGCACAGAGGACACTGCCATGTTATCCCACACAACTACAAGACAATGATCAGCGACCGAGTGACACGACCGTAAGTAGTGAACAGACTATAACTGGTTTCTGTAATTACTGTATTCTGCCGGTAATACAAATTTTACCGAGTAATTTCTTCAACCAAAACAGACGGCAAAATGGCATCGGCTAATACTTTGTTTACTAATACTGATTATTCCACAAAATATTGATATTTAACTTGTATTAATTGGTGCATCCCTAATATTGTACTGTACTAATGCTTTGATATACTGCATATACTTAAGAGTTAACTAGACACAGCAGTTCACGAGTCACAATTACTGTACTGTACTTTGTCGAGAGTTTAGTGAAGAAACCACAATGAGTTACCCTGGACTGGTGCAGTGTGGTGCATGGCCGTGCAGCAAGAGGCGGTTCACCAGAAATCTCTCAGGTCATTTGTTGGATCCTCCATCTTTAAGTCGTCATCCTGGAATGAATAATTGTAACAACTCTCTACAAATTAAATAGTTTACCTACAGTACATTACAGGTATCCCCCAATACACAGAACATATGCCTGATAGTTTCAACAAATGTGTACACTACACAGAAGCAAGCAATGAATAAATCCCACTTTGATGCCACTTATCTGTATATGAAAGTAAAGATTCTCCCTCACAGGAACATAAACCCAATAATATATAAATTACTTCCACTTAATGAACACACTACCAGGAATAAAACTGTTGTATATTAAGGGACACCTGTTAACTTGTTTACTGAATAAATGAAGCACAACTTAAGTGGAGAACAACGCAGAGTTACACAACCTTATTTTTACCACAGCTCTTTAACTATTGGTGATATCACTGATAAACTTGAATACAGTATTACAAGTACTATGGAAGCTTGGATACAGTGTACAGTATTACAAGTATTATGTAGTTATCCCCAGATTATACTGGTTAACTGCCCCCCACAATGTTTTATAGTACTGTACTTTATTGATGAACATTATGCAAGGTATCTGTTAGATAAAGAAAATGTTTATTACATTCAAGAGCTGTTGGTAAGAGTAAGGCAAAGTAACATTCAACATTTTCTCCTCAATTTATTGTAAGAATGCAGCAACATTAATAAACAAAATTGCAAATTAATCAAAATTAAGTTAAAATTTAAAGAAACTAACATTTACAATTATGAGTTAGATTCACCCAATGACTGTCTACAAACATCAACAGGCCGTCAACCCAGAGCATTAATTTACAATTCTTTACAACTACATGAAAGTTCCTTGTAAAGTTTAATAAATATCATTAAAAAAATCCACCATTTATAACAGAGGTAAACCACAATCTTCACTAGGTATAAAACTTATATTGAATACGAGTGTAGTTACGTGTACTGGGAACAACGTATTGGACAAATTGAGAACTAGATGCAGGCAAGTTAATAATCCCAAGGTTGATGCCAGTTATACTTAGGGATCCTGTTACTGTACAGGACCTTAGAGCCAGCCAGGTGAAGGTACTTGTTGAGGGAAGAAAGATTTTGAATATAAACGGTGGAAAATTAAACTAAAGGCAAGAGACTTAATCCTTGTTGGATGTATTTATAGATCACAGAACTGAAGTTTATTAAGCCAAACCAGTTTAAAAGCATTAATACTGTACACAGCATTATGGGCTACTGGTGACACTTGACTGGAGGAATGAAATTACAGAAACAGGAATGCAGACACTGCTGAATGTCACAGCCAGTAAACCGTTTGATAAAATATACTGTGTACTCCAGACCAAACCCACTGTGTCAAGGAACACAAGTCCATTCAGATTGTAGAAACACTGAGCAAGACAGCCAGTCCGATTCCAAATGAAGTCAAGTCAAAGCCCCAAAAGCTTTCAATGTGTGGGCACATCAGACCCCAGACTAAGATAATGTTACACACTCAGATCAGGGCAAGACGAGAGGCGTTAAATAGTGTTCACAAGAGGATGTAAACCTCCCATGTGTTTGAGGAGTGACAACACTGACATGTTCTCAGTCAAGTATTAAAACAAATTATCAAAACTAATGTTGGTAAAATGGCCGTTTCGGTTAATATGCCCCAGTAGTTTATCCAGTGTATTTTAGTGTGACAATCTAATTTGACCTTTAATTCCGGGGTAAAGTAACGGTCTGTTATCCCCCAAAAGTATGGAAAACTTCAAGACTCACCTGCCATTATTCTTGGCCCCCTGGTTGAGATGGGGTTATAAAAACTCCCAATAAGGAGATGTAAAGGTTGGGATGGTTAAAACAGTCGGCCGTGTATTGGTCCAAACTGCACTAATACCAAAGGTACATAGAGCCCTGATGGTGAGCTTCAGGTGTTGAAGAGTTGTATAATGAGCTTCCTGACCTCATTAAATCTTGTAGTACAGAAGCATAAACAAACAAAACGTTCCCATATGACTGGAAAATGACATACACACGTCCTATATTGAAACAGACGACGTATGAATAACAACAGTACTGTGAATGTTCAGCATATTGTGTAAAGTAAAGCCAATTGATTTATGCCATTGTCCAGCTTAAAGACAGGCAAGAGGCGACTTAATACAAGTTTATAAACATGTAATAGGTCATTACTTAGTCTGGTGTTCACAACTGGCAGACGCCCACCCCACTAAAGGCTACAGCTTATGGTTGAAGTCACAAGTCCAGAAAACTTTCATCATTTTTTTTTTTTTGTAGCGAGTTGTGAACAATCTGTTGTGACGGCCCTGAGTGAGTTGTTTTGTGACTACAGTAGAGCACTTGCCAACAGTGATTACATGCCCAGTACTTGCCAACAGTGACAGTAGAGCCAGTACATGCCCAGTACTTGTCAAATGTAACAGCCAGTTCATGCCCAGCACTTGCCAACAACGTCTAGATGCGTTCGACCGCCTCTAGACCCCAATGGCAAATTTTAAAGTGAAGTAGACTTGACATAACACTTCAGAACAAACTTTCTAACCTCAGTCAATAAGGTGACCCATGCTGACGACCACTGAGGCAGCGAACTGGCCTTCAGCACGGCAGTTACACAACCAATTGGATCCATCATCTGTAAGGAAATGAAAAAGCTTATGAGGAACAAATAAGTATTAACGAAGTCTTTACGGTGACCAAAACTAAACCATATTTCATTAATTTAAATAAAAGCACAAGCCAAAAACAGTAAAGTATTCTCTATAGTAACTAGTCTGTGATAGTTAACGACCATTAACCTATGCTTGTTCATTAACTCGACATTGTGCATTTTCAATATTATTTAAGCTTGTTTAAATTATTTCCTGTTAAAATAAATCACTTGGTACAAAATCGAATAATAAATTTAACCACTGAAATAAATTGAAAATAAAACGGACTATACCTTTAAAGAAGAGCGTCTGTCAGGTGAGAGCGACGACCGGCAGCACTTCCCCCTCTGTGTCTCTATGAGCACTGCTCTCCACCGGCCAATCACTGCTCTATATAACCTGTCTTCCCGCCAAAGCCTTGTCCGAACGAGGAATCCTAACAAAATAAATACAACCTCAATCGTATATACAAATTTTAATACACACTTTTAGGTAAATTTTGGTGTAAATTAATTTACATCGTAATATAAAAAAAATTATCAATCAGGAAAACTTTACGGAAAAATAAATACAAAATACAATAACATAATCCAAAATTTTCAGCTTCGGAGACAGTCATTTGTTGACCATTCAGGGCTGCCAACATTACCGATTTACTCAACTATATCGTACCTTAATGGGTAGTTATCGCTGATTGGTAATAGATCGATAGATACAGACATACATACATACATATATATACATACATACATATATATATACATACATGCATACACAGATAGATACACAGGCCGGTCAGTGGCGAAGAAGATAAAGAGAAATAATTTCAATATTATACAATAAAAAAGTAAAACAGTTACCCATAAAAGATACGTTTTCTCTTATGACGTCATCAAAGAAAACGAACGTAAATAAACAGTTACGAGAATCAGATTAAATACAAGACGAATTAAATGACTTTGAATGAAATTAAAAGCGGCATTAAATGACTTTGAATGACATTAAATACAAGACTAATTTAAATGACTTTGAATGAGATTAAAGGCTGGATTAAATGACTTTGAATGATATTAAAAGCGGGATTAAATGACTTTGAATGAGATTAAATACAAGACTAATTTAAATGACTTTGAATGAGATTAAAGGCTGGATTAAATGACTTTGAATGATATTAAAAGCGGGATTAAATGACTTTGAGATTAAAAGCCGTATTAAATACTTTGAGTGAGATTAAAACTATTACTATAGTACTAATTAAAATAATAATAAATAAACTATGGCTTATTTGTGCGGGAAACATTATCGAAATGCCATACAAGAGTGTACCAGGGAGTGCCAGAGTGTACCAGGGAGTGCCAGAGTGTATCAGCATGTCCCAGAGAGTGCCAGAGTGTTCCAGCGTGTCCCAGGGAGTGCCAGCGTGTCCCAGAAAGTGCCAGAGTGCTCCAGCGTGTCCCAGGGAGTGCCAGCGTGTCCCCAGGGAGTGCCAGAGTGTACCAGCATGTCCCAGGGCGTGCCAGAGTGTTCCAGCAAGTCCCAAGGAGTGCCAGAATGTCCCAGGGAGTGCCAAAGTGTTCCAGCATGTCCCAGGGAGTGCCAGAGTGCTCCAGGGAGTGCCAGAGTGTACCAAGGAGTGCCAGAGTGTACCAGGGAGTGTCAGAGTGTTCCAGGGAGTGACAGAATGTCCCAGGGAGTGCCGAAGTGTTCCAGCATGTCCCAGGGAGTGCCAGAGTGTTCCAGCAAGTCCCAAGGAGTGCCAGAATGTCCCAGGGAGTGCCAAAGTGTTCCAGCATGTCCCAGGGAGTGCCAGAGTGCTCCAGGGAGTGCCAGAGTGTACCAAGGAGTGCCAGAGTGTACCAGGGAGTGTCAGAGTGTTCCAGGGAGTGACAGAATGTCCCAGGGAGTGCCGAAGTGTTCCAGCATGTCCCAGGGAGTGCCAGAGTGTTCCAGGGAGTGCCAGAGTGTACCAAAGAGTGCCAGAGTGTACCAGGGAGTGTCAGAGTATTCCAGGGAGTGCCAGAGTGTTACAGGAAGTGCCAGAATGTACCAGGGAGTGCCAGGGTGTACCAAGGAGTGCCAGAGAGTACCAGGGAGTGCCAGAGTGTACCAGGGAGTGCCAGAGTGTACCAAGGAGTGCCAGAGTGTACCAGGGAGTGTCAGCGTGTACCAGGGCGTGCCAGAGTGTAACAGGGAGTGCCAGAGTGTACCAGCATGTCCCAGGGAGTGCCAGAGTGTTCCAGCAAGTCACAAGGAGTGCCAGAATGTCCCAGGGAGTGCCAAAGTGGTCCAACATGTCCCAGGGAGTGCCAGAGTGCTCCAGCGTGTCCCAGGGAGTGCCAGAGTGTTCCAGCAAGTCACAAGGAGTGCCAGAATGTCCCAGGGAGTGCCAGAGTGTTCCAGCGTGTCCCAGGGAGTGCCAGAGTATTCCAGCAAGTCACAAGGAGTGCCAGAATGTCCCAGGGAGTGCTAAAGTGTTCCAGCATGTACCAGGGAGTGCCAGAGTTCTCCAGCGTGTCCCAGGGAGTGCCAGAGTGTCCCAGAGAGTGCCAGAGTGCTCAAGCTTGTCCCAGGGAGTGCCGGAGTGTCTCAAGGAGTGCCAGCGTGTTCCAGGGAGTGCCGGAGTGTCTCAGGGAGGGCCAGCGTGTTGCACGGAGTGCCAGAGTATTCCAGAATGCCCGAGTGAGTGCCGGAGTGTCTCAGGGAGTGCCAGTGTCTCCCAGAGAATGCCAGAGTTCCAGGAAGTTCCAGAGTGTACCAGAGTGCCAGGAAGTGCCAGAGTGTTCCAGGGAATGCCAGAATGTACCAGGGAGTGTCAGCGTGTACCAGGGAGTGCCAGAGTGTGCCAGGGAGTGCCAGAGTGCACCAGGTAGTGCCAGAGTGCACCAGGGAGTGTCAGCATGTACCAGGGAGTGCCAGTGTCCCAGGGGCGGGCCAGAGTGTACCAGGGAGTGCCAGAGTGTACCAGGGAGTGCCAGAGTGTAACAGGGAATGCCAGAGTGTACCAGGGAGTCCCAGAGTGTACCAGGGAGTGCCAAAGTGTCCCAGGGAGTGCCAGAATGTACCAGGGAGTGCCAGAGTGTACCAGGGAGTGCCAAAGTGTACCAGGAAGTGCCAGAGTGTACCAGGGAGTCCCACAGTGTACCAAGGAGTGTCAGAGTGTTCCACGGAGTGCCAGAGAGTACCAAGGAGTGCCAGAGAGTACCAAGGAGTGCCAGAGTGTCCCAGGGAGTGACAGAGTGAACCAGGGAGTGCCAGAGTGCACCAGAAAGTGCCAGAGTGTACCAAGGAGTGTCAGAGTGTTCCACGGAGTGCCAGAGAGTACCAAGGAGTGCCAAAGTGTACCAGGGAGTGCCAAAGTGTACCAGGGAGTGTCACAGTGTTCCAGGGAGTGTCAGAGTGTTCCAGGGAGTGTCAGAGTGTACGAGGGAGTGTTAGAGTGTTCCAGGGAGAGCCAGAGTGTACCAGGGAGTCCCAGAGTGTACCAGGGAGTACCAGAGTGTACCAGGGAGTGCCAGAGTGTACCAAGGAGTGCCAAAGTGTACCAAGGAGTGCCAGAGTGGCCCAGGGAGGGACATAATGTACCAGGGAGTGCCAGAGTATACCAGGGAGTGCCAGCGTGTACCAGGGAGTGTCAGAGTGTTCCTGGGAGTGCCAGAGTGTACCAGGGAGTGCCAGAGTGTACCAGGGAGTGCCAGAGTGTACCAGGGAGAGCCAGAGTGTACCAGGGAGTGCCAGCGTGTACCAGGGAGTGCCAGAGTGTACTGAGGGAGTGCCAGAGTGTACCAGGGAGTGCCAGAGTGTACCAGGGAGTCCCACAGTGTACCAGGGAGTCCCACAGTGTACCAAGGAGTGCCAAAGTGTACCAAGGAGTGCCAGAGTGTCCCAGTGGAGTGACAGAGTGTACCAGAGAGTGCCAGAGTATACCAGGGAGTGTCAGCGTGCACCAGGGAGTGTCAGAGTGTTCCAGGGAGTGCCAGAGTGTACCAGGGAGTGCCAGCTTGTACCAGGGAGTGCCAGAGTGTACCAGGGAGTGCCAGAGTGTACTAGGGAGAGCCAGAGTGTACCAGGGAGTGCCAGCGTATACCAGGGAGTGCCAGAGTGTACCAGGGAGTGCCAGAGTGCACCATGGAGTGCCAGAGTGTACCAGGGAGTGCCAGAGTGCACCAGGGAGTGCCAGAGTGCACCAAGGAATGTCAGAGTGTTCCACGGAGTGCCACAGAGTACCAAGGAGTGCCAGAGTGTACCAGAGAGTGCCAGAGTGTACCAGGGAGTGTCAGAGTGTTACATGGAGTGCCAGAGTGTTCCAGGGAGTTTCAGAGTGTACGAGGGAGTGCCAGAGTGTTCCAGGGAGTGCCAGAGTGTACCAGGGAGTCCCAGAGTGTACCAGGGAGTACCAGAGTGTATTAGGGAGTGCCAGAGTGTACCAAGGAGTGTCAAAGTGTACCAAGGAGTGCCAGAGTGTCCCAGGGAGTGACAGAGTGCACCAGAGAGTGCCAGAGTATACCAGGGAGTGTCAGCGTGTACCAGGGAGTGTCAGAGTGTTCCAGGGAGTGCCAGAGTGTACCAGGGAGTGCCAGAGTTTACCAGGGAGTGCCAGAGTGTACCAGGGAGTGCCAGAGTGTTCCAGGGAGTGCCAGAGTGTACCAGGGAGTACCAGAGTGTACCAAGGAGTGCCAAAGTGTACCAAGGAGTGCCAGAGTGGCCCAGGGAGGGACAAAATGTACCAGGGAGTGCCACAGTATACCAGGGAGTGCCAGAGTGTACCAGGGAGCCAGAGTGTACCAGGGAGTGCCAGAGTGTACCAGGGAGTGCCAGAGTGTACCAGGGAGTGCCAGAGTGTACCAGGGAGCACCAGAGTGTACCAGGGAGTGCCAGAGTGTACCAGGGGGTGCCAGAGTGTACCAGGGGGTGCCAGAGTGTACCAGGGAGTGCCAGAGTGTACCAGGGAGTGCCAGAGTGTACCAGCAAGTGCCAGAGTGTACCAGGGAGTGCCAGAGTGTACCAAGGAGTGCCAGAGTGTACCAAGGAGTGCAAGAGTGTACCAGGGAGTGCTAGAGTGTTCCAGGGAGTGCCAGAGTGTACCAGGGAGTGTCATATTGTTCGAGGGAGTGCCAGAGTGTACCAAGGAGTGGCAGAGTGTACCAGGGAGTGCCAAAGTGTACCAGGGAGTACCAGAGTGTACCAGGGAGTGCCAAAGTGTTCCAGGGAGTGCCAGAGTGTACCAGGGAGCGTCGGAGTTTTCCAGGGAGTGCCAGAGTGTACCAGGGAGTGCCAGAGTGTACTAGGGAGAGCCAGAGTGTACCAGGGAGTGCCAGCGTATACCAGGGAGTGCCAGAGTGTACCAAGGAGTGCCAGAGTGGCCCAGGGAGGGACATAATGTACCAGGGAGTGCCAGAGTATACCAGGGAGTGCCAGCGTGTACCAGGGAGTGTCAGAGTGTTCCAGGGAGTGCCAGAGTGTACCAGGGAGTGCCAGAGTGTACCAGGGAGCGCCAGATTGTACCAGGGAGCACCAGAGTGTACCAGGGAGAGCCAGAGTGTACCAGGGAGTGCCAGCGTGTACCAGGGAGTGCCAGAGTGTACTGACGGAGTGCCAGAGTGTACCAGGGAGTGCCAGAGTGTACCAGGGAGTCCCACAGTGTACCAGGGAGTGCCAGAGTGTACCAGGGAGTGCCAGAGTGTTCCAGGGAGTGCCAGAGTTTACCAGGGAGTGCCAGAGTGTACCAGGGAGTGCCAGAGTGTTCCAGGGAGTGCCAGAGTGTACCAGGGAGTACCAGCGTAAAACAGTGAGTGCCAGAGTGTACCAGGGAGTGCCAGAGTGCACCAGGAAGTGCCATAGTGTACCAGGGAGTGTCAGAGTGTTCCACGGAGTGTCAGAGAGTACCAAGGAGTGCCAGAGAGTACCAAGGAGTGCCAGAGTGTACCAGGGAGTGCCAAAGTGTACCAGGGAGTGCTAGAGTGTACCAGGGAGTGCCAGAGTGTACCAGGGAGTGCCAGAGTGTACCAGGGAGTGCCAGAGTGTACCAAGGAATGCCAGAGTGTACCAGGGAGTCCCACAGTGTACCAGGGAGTCCCATAGTGTACCAGGGAATACCAGAGTGTACCAAGGAGTACCAAAGTGTGCCAAGGAGTGCCAGAGTGTCCCAGGGAGTGACAGAGTGTACCAGGGAGTGCCAGAGTGTACCAGGGAGTGCCAGAGTGCACCAGAAAGTGCCAGAGTGTACCAAGGAGTGTCAGAGTGTTCCACGGAGTGCCAGAGAGTACCAAGGAGTGCCAAAGTGTACCAGGGATTGCCAAAGTGTACCAGGGAGTGTGACAGTGTTCCAGGGAGTGCCAGAGTGTTCCAGGGAGTGTCAAAGTGTACGAGGGAGTGTTAGAGTGTTCCAGGGAGAGCCAGAGTGTACCAGGGAGTCCCAGAGTGTACCAGGGAATACCAGAGTGTACCAGGGAATACCAGAGTGTACCAGGGAGTGCCAGAGTGTACCAAGGAGTGCCAAAGTGTACCAAGGAGTGCCAGAGTGGCCCAGGGAGGGACAAAATGTACCAGGGAGTGCCACAGTATACCAGGGAGTGCCAGCGTGTACCAGGGAGTGCCAGAGTGTTCCAGGGAGTGCCAGAGTGTACCAGGGAGTGCCAGAGTGTACCAGGGAGCGCCAGAGTGTACCAGGGAGCACCAGAGTGTACCAGGGAGTGCCAGAGTGTACCAGGGGTGCCAGCGTGTACCAGGGAGTGCCAGAGTGTACCAGGGAGTGCCAGAGTGTACCAGGGAGTGCCAGAGTGTACCAGCAAGTGCCAGAGTGTACCAACAAGTGCCAGAGTGTACCAGGGAGTGCCAGAGTGTACCAAGGAGTGCCAGAGTGTACCAGGGAGTGCCAGAGTGTACCAGGGAGTGCTAGAGTGTTCCAGGGAGTGCCAGAGTGTACCAGGGAGTGTCATAGTGTTCGAGGGAGTGCCAGAGTGTACCAAGGAGTGGCAGAGTGTACCAGGGAGTGCCAAAGTGTTCCAGGGAGTGCCAGAGTGTACCAGGGAGCGTCGGAGTTTTCCAGGGAGTGCCAGAGTGTACCAGGGAGTGCCAGAGTGTACCAGGGAGTGCCAGAGTATACCAGGGAGCGTCGGAGTGTTCCAGGGAGTGCCAGAGTGTACCAAGGAGTGTCAGAGTGTTCCACGGAGTGCCAGAGTGTACCAATGAGTGCCAGAGTGTACGAGGGAGTGTTAGAGTGTTCCAGGGAGTGCCAGAGTGTACCAGAGTGCCAAGGAGTGCCAGAGTGTTCCAGGGGATGCCAGAATGTACCAGGGGGTGCCAGAGTGTACCAAGGAGTGCCAGAGTGTACCAGGGAGTACCAGAGTGTCCAGGAAGAGTCAGCGTGTACCATGGAGTGGCAGAGTGTACCAGAGAGTGCCAGAGTGTCCCAGCGAGTGTCAGCATGTACCAGGGAGTGCCAGAGTGTCTCAGGGAGTGCCAGAATGCACCAGGGAGTGTCAGCATGTACCAGGGAGTGCCAGTGTCCCAGGGGTGGCCTGAGTGTACCAAGGAGTGCCAGAGTGTACCAGGGAGTGCCAGAGTGTACCAGGGAGTGCCAGAGTGTTCCAGGGATTCCCAGAGTGTACCATTGAGTACCAGATTGTACCAGGGAGTGCCAGAGTGTACCAAGGAGTGCCAAAGTGTACCAAGGAGTGCCAGAGTGTCCCAGGGAGTGACGGAGTGTACCAGGGAGTGCCAGAGTGTTCTAGGGAGTGCCAGATGTGTTCCAGGGAGTGCCAAAGTGTACCAGGGAGTGCCAGAGTGTACCAGGGAGTGCCAGAGTGTACCAGCGAGTGCCAGAGTGTACCAGGGAGTGCCAGAGTGTACTAGGGAGTGCCAGAGTTTACCAGGGAGTGCCAGCGTGTACCAGGGAGTGTCAGAGTGTACCAGGGAGTGTCAGAGTGTACCAGGGAGTACCAGAGTGTACCAGGGAGTGTCAGAGTGTACCAGGGAGTGTCGGGGTGTCCCAGGGATGGTCACTCAGTCAGAGACTGCCCCAGACTGATATAACACACTGACTAACAACCTGTCCAGAAAAAGGTGAGAATTTATTGTTTTGTAGGCATGACTATTGGTTAATTGAAACCCCAAAAATATTTTGCACATTTATTATGCATAAACATTGTATAGATATCTATTTGATTATTGTCGCATATAACATATATTTGATGTCTGGACATATTCCCAAGAGTTATGCATATTAATGCATAGATTTTGTGAGCATATATATGTGAAGTGAAGTAAAACCACATTTTTGGAGTTTCAATTAACCAATAGTCATGCCTACAAAACTCTCTTGATGCTCTAAGTGCATGTATGTGTTAAATAACGAGTAACTGGTCCACATTATTTTGGTAAATTAAGAAATGAAAAGCAAGTACTTAGCCATATGGATATAGTTACACGGAAGAAGGGAAATAAGGATGAGCCATGGTTATGATGGAAACAATGTGCTCTGGGAGGGTGCTCACAATGACGAATGGGAGAAACCTCGTTATGGAACGTCTTACCTACTAAGGATGAAGCTTAATGTTACAGAACACACACACACACACACACACAGTCGAGGACGTAGTGTTCAAGTGTGTGGCCATATGTCTGGACAGGTCCAAGCTCACTGTGTGTGAAATGGCACAACACTTCATCTCTAATGGCAAGATAGCAGACATATTAAGATTGTATCCACTTTTTTGCACTTAGTAACTATATCAGTTCTCATGTACAGAACCAAATACGCAATTTGCTTGAATACTTCTCACGTAAATGTGAATAACAAAGTGTGAGGCCAGACATACTGCCTCACACGCCTGTACTCACGCATTTGTGAATAAGTACCCTTTATGTATAGAACTAAACAAATAATGTAATTGAAATACTGTGTAACATTCAGTGCCAAAATATCCTGACAACGGGGGTTAATTATTATGACCCGTTGTAAACACTACTCTGTAATCCTTTTGCGCTACCGCTTACAGGATGAGTGTGGGGTGTACAATAAAGTAGCCGCTGTAAGCGGCAAAATCAAAATCAATCACTTTGTGTGACGCGTTGTCTGACTTGGGGTGGCTTTGAGCGAACCATACACTTGATATTACAATTTATGTATCCTTCCTGTCCATGATTTACAGCAATAACTGTAGGGTAAAAGTTACAATATTATACTAATAACACTGACATGTATTGATACTATGACTAGTTACCAAAATACAGAGCACGATGAACATAACATGACAATGATAGTGAAGCCTGGAAGGGTTCATATCATAACTTGTGTGTTCGTGCGTATGTTGCCCCGTGAGAGTTACGGTGGGCCTCCATGTGCCCAGGTGGGATGGTCAAAGTATGACACTATAAGTGTGTCAAATGAGGAGTGACTGTTCCACATGGAATTTAAGGTTTTTGAAATATGTAGTTAAATTAAACACGATTTTTCATATAGTTACGCGAAAGATGGGAAGCATCGTGGTCTGGCACACACACACAAGCGCTGTAAACGTTGTGTGGACTCACTGGATGGTTTGGAAGTGTTTATTTCCATTCATACCTTCGTAACTACAGCCTATGGTAAATTTTCTTCGTGTTCATATATAATGAAGATAATGCAGAGTATAAACTGCCATATACAATATTTATACATAATATCATCTATACAGCCGTACTATGACTGTGCGTGTTCGTGCGTGTGTTGCTTCGTGATAGTTAGAGTGGGCCCCCGTCCAGAAAGGACACTGTACTGTACTCACCTCCAGCACCGACCCAGGTGGGCTAGAGAACATGGTTTCCGAGTGTACATCCAGCACTGGGAAAATTGCCCTAATTTCACAACCTCATTATTCGCACTGACTTAGGAATGCATCCTGTGCATGAATTAGTTACAAGTCGTGATCCTGATGTACAGTAATAAAAGGGCTAGGTGGAGGGTCAAAGAGTGCCAACTATACCAGCTCACAGTTCCACATTGCTAAACACGGCTGTGAGTGCCAGCTCCCAAATTTAGAATGTTTTCAAGCCTACTTAATACATTTTAAGGATTTATATACTTACCTACATCTCCTTGACACTTCCAGCCTCCACTTGTGAAGTAGAGCGGTTATTAAGTACACTGAGACGTGTCAAGACAGGACTTCAATCAACATTGTCAACTGAACACTTGTGTGGGTTGTGCATGCTCCGTGTGCATCGCCAGAAGGTGTTAGATAGAAGAGAAAGTCTCAATTGAAGATATGATCAAACGTTTTGGAGCTGGTAACTGTGGCCTGCAGGATTTATCTAACCACTGAAATTGTGCTGCTAATTTTCTGGGCAAGTCACCATCGCGACAGACAGCTATTCCTAGATTTTTCTGATTAATTATATAAATATAAATATTTTGGATAGTTTTTAATGTTTATGGTCAACCCTGTGATAATTTTAGTGATTTGGTGATTATACTTGATTATTCTTTTATATGGATGTATACCTGTACACCTCTTATGTATAACCTGATGTTAGGTCTTGTCTTGCTATCTTGGACGTCACATATAACTAAATATAAAAAATAAAAATACTTACAATTTATTCACCACGGAGCAGCTAGTATCGAGCAACACAACCTTCCTTCACGGCGTCACTCAGGCAACTGGTACACTTGTGACGTCACGATGCTGTTTACATCAAGGAATATTATAAGGAAGTTAAACTCTTTTATTGTCCTTAGCTCCGAGACACGTGCGCCATCTATTGGGCAGAACAAGCCAGAACTCCAATTTTTCACGCTGATATGACTTTCTCTATCATCGGTAACAATATATTTACTTATTTTACATATTTATCATTTTAACAATTATCAGTTTATTAGCCGTTCAGACAGTTTGTTCTTTGTTAGTCCAGTGTTAGTAGAGGAGGAAACTGTAGTACGGTATTGTTACACCGGGGCATAATTTCGTTTAATAATTTTATAAAGTCGGTGTTTTAAGTGTTTTCTGTCTCATGCAGCAGTTATTTGGGCAAATTTAGGGAGATCTTCTTGTATATATTGATGTATTACTCATGGAAGATTATTCTAGAATGCATTACATTATTGTTGCTATGATTTACTTCTTATTGTAAACCTCGATCAGAGTAGAACGTGTCAGGGTGATGGTGCCATATAACATTTTCTTTTAACACTGTCTCCCCTCTATGTCACCATCAAGTACCAGAACAACTATGTATTAAGGCGGAAATATGAAGAAAAATAAACTTGTGGAAACCTTATCATTAATTAGTCGCTCAGAATCTGGTGTCTTGAGTAGTGTAAGTTACCCCTTGTGGTATAACTTCACTATACTTCAAACAACACTAATAACATAATTAGGATCAAGATTACTTATATATAGTAATTAAAAAAGTACATTTCCTATAATGATTTAATGCATTACAGTTTATCTTTGAATATATTGGAAAAAAAACCCACGCAGTAATGGAGAAAATAATTTAGTGTTATTGTATTGTGACCAGGTTGTGATCCACCGTCACTGTGTCAATAACAAGTGTGTTTTTATACCCAGGTGAGTGCAGATCATATCACCTATTATCTGATAGTCTGCTGTCAGCTTCCGGTAAAGGTAGGCACCAGTAAACACATCATTAATTTAACAATATTTAATCTCTCTCGCATATAATTTACAGCATCATATATGAACATTGGCATATAACATCCTTCAACATCTTTCAAACTTATTGTAATGTATAAGAATATTCTGCATAACCTATTATATACTGTATATATATATATCTCTATTGGACACTGGCACAACACCCAAACATATAAACTAAAATATATATATGTATATATATTTATAAATACTATAGTTATATACGTATAAATATATAAGGTACATTCGAGCCTTTGAGGGCAACACCTAAACATATATTTTGATATTATTTTGTTTCTTAAAGTAACATTGAATTATTTTGTAATATATCTCCCTAAACTTAATTTGTATTTCCTTTATTACTTACAACGTAGGTGAACTTAAATGGTTAATATCACATATATAATTCAATAATACTAGCTAACATGTAAAATAAATTAATATAGAAATGAAAAATAAAATCAACACCCAAATTTTATATATAGATAAATGAATAACACAGATAGACCTCTCCTCTAACAAGCAGTAGTGATATAAAAATTATTCTTTAGAAACTTTAATGATATGATCTTTTTACTTGTTAATAATGGTAATAGAAAACTCTTTATTGCACACCTCATTATATATAACATCTAAGTTGTTGACGACGACATGGAGAGGAAACTGAAGGAGAGGCAATCAGTTACAAGAGTTTGTTGAACATTAATACACCGAACGAGTTATCACAGACAAGTTCTGACAGAGGTCGCCGAGTATGATGACTCGACGAGAGGAAGAGGGGGGAATAAGAAGAGGTGGAGGAGGAGGTGGTGGAAGAGGTGAAGTAGGAGGAGAAGGTGGAGAAGGTAAGGGGTGGTGGAGAAGGAGGTGGGGAGAAAGTAAGGGGAGGAGGAGGAGAAGGTAAGGGGTGGAGGTGGAGGTTAGACGAGAAACACGACGATTTAATATCGGCCGAGTCACAGGTGGTGGGGGGCTGGGGTGGAGGGTTGTGGGGGGCTGGGGTGGAGGGTTGTGGGGGGCTGGGGTGGATGGTTGTGGGGGGTTAATCCGAGGTAGTAGAGACTGATGTGTGTGTGTGTCAAGTCTATTTACAATACATATGTGTGTGTGTGATAGTAGATGGGGTCATGATGGTTGACTGGTTGGATTCTATCACCTGGAGTCACATACAATATCTTGGTCATAGACGCCTGGATGACGATGAGATGGATGTGTGTACTGTGTGTGTGTGTGTGTGATGGATGCTGGACTGCGATGGACAACTATGTAGTTTCTTATTTGTGTTGTCGATACCCTGTAATTTATGTACATTATTATTAGCATTATTATTATATATATATTTGTATAATAATTTCGTCTGGGATCATAAAATTCCCAGAAAGGAAATATTCTCGATAAAATCCGCGACATTTAATATCAAGCGAGAACGAATACGACATGTAAAGTGATTTTATTTTTCACATCCGGACGACCGCCATAACACCACGGACAGTTGACTAGTGGTGTTGACATCAGCTGCCATTGACTCAAGAAGGTCTTGTTGGAGTCTTAAGTCGACTGGTCGCCAATTTGGAAGACAAATCGACGCCCTGGAGAGCTAGTCGATACCGTGGGCGGCAAGTGGTCGACCTCTCGTAAGGATGGTGCAGCATACGTGGCCTGTGGTAGTGGTCGACGCCCCAGGAGGTGGATCTACATCTCAGATGAAATGTCGATGTCCTGAGGTGTTGCTGGACACCGCCAGGAGCTGGTCGACTGTTACATGACATGAGAGGTTCATTCCTCAGCGAGTGGTCAATTTCCTGATGGACTGGTCAACGCTCTGGAGTACTGATCGACGCTCTGGTGTACTGGTCAACGTTCTGGAGGAGTGGTCGACGCTCTGGAGTACTGGTCAACGCTCTGGAGCACTGGTCAACGTTCTGGAGAACTGGTCGACGTTTTGGAGGCTTGGTCGACGCTCTGGAGTACTGGTCGACGACGTGTAGAACTAGTCGAGGTCACAGTGCCGCCCGAGCCTGCTTCAGTGTGGTCATATCCGGTAGGTGAATCTAGAGATGAAATGTAAGTTGTCAAATACTTGGGGATAACGTCAGATACTGTAATTATTTAACATTAATTTTATCGTGCCTTAACTCCCTCCTCTTGCTTTATACTACACGTATACCTTATAATATATTACGCTTGTGAATGAAAGAGATGGACAAATAATTACAACTTTTTTAGTACGAAATCGGTATCGTTATCTTAGTTGACAATGATAAATCATTCTACTTAAATTTCCACAACAGATCAGAATAGTTTGGAGCATAGTTTACTACTCTTAAGCTGTGACAATATTGTTCATCTCTCTGAGCTGCCTCGAATGTTTACAAACAAAAGGTGAGGTTGGCTGATACTCACGGGGTCTCCGGACGGTTTGTACTCTGTCTTATGTTTGGTAGACACATGACACGGTGTTGGGTCGTCAGAGGTGAGACAAAGAAGGTGATAAGAGACACAAACACCCTCAGAGAGAAGACGTGGCTCTACGGGGGTGACGAAATCAGTGTTGCAGTGAAGTTAATAATGGTGCCAGCACCTTATTGCAGAAACGGGCGTACACGCTGAAGACAATTAGACTTCAAGTGAGCGCCAGTAATGTGTCCAAGATACTGGTGTGTACAGTACATACACCAGATATGTAATGAAGACTCTGACTGTACACTAAAGACAACCGGAGTATTGGTGAAACAAAACAAAGTCACCAGGACCCAACACCACACGAGACCTCCTGCTTAAGAGTCCCTGTAGTCGTCCCGGGGGTAGGTGGGCGACATGGGGGGCCAGTCTAGAGGAGGAACATGATCACACTGAGTACTGAGGCCGTGGTGGAGTGTGAGGACAGCAAACATAACATAAGAGACAATTGTTACATCTTGTACTTGAGTTTTAATTTTTCCTTAAATCTAGATAAAGTTTTATCCAGTGTTATGTCTCACAGTGAGAGTCTTAGTGGCGGGATGATGTATTTCACAGTACTTGTTAGGGGAATTAACTTAATGTTCTGAAAATGAGAGACCTGAAGAAACATCAAAGACTCACCTGAGTAACTTGTTGAGGGTCTGGCACCATCCTCGAAGAAGGTTGAGTGAAGGGAGTACAGGGTAGAGGGGTCAAGGCTGGCGTAGGGCGGAGGGACGCTCATGGCGGCCCCTAATGAAGGTTGCTGGTGGTAACGCTGCTGTTGTTGCAGGAAGTACTGATCATCTGTCTGTGGTTGTTGGTAGTCGACGGATGAGGACAGCTGCCGAACTAGCGGGTACTGGAACACGTGTCGTCCCCTCTGCTGGTAATGTTCTCGCTCGTGTTGGAGGTGAGGATGTCCGTGGAAGGTGACCTGAGAGGGACGCCTGGGCAAGGTGTAGGTCTGCTGTGGCTGGTAAGGACGGCTGTTGAGGAGTGATTCCATACTGCGGAATGTTGACGCAGAACTGTGGCCGACGGGTCTGGGAAGGTCATAGGAAGACTGGTGACAGAGGAGGTGGTCGAAGGGAAATCGCTGGAAACCCGACTGGTGGCAGGTTGGCAGGTCGGCCTCCAGGTTAGCCCACGAGTCTCCGTCATGGAGGGAGTGATGCTCGTGGTCGTCTGGGGAAAGAAACACCAACAATATTATCAGATTAATGTACTGTAGTTTCTCTCTCCAACGACGCGCCATTACGAGAAGCCATTTATATCTCTATACTAACGTTCTGATACAAGTGACACCCATTATCGTACACCTGACCCCTGGATGACCTAGGCTCTGTGGGGTCAAGTCACATGTATAACCATCTCTACATATCGCAGCTACTGACCGTCACTGTGTTGGGGCCTCTTCCGCCAACGCCAGAAGGAATGGTTAAAAAAAAGCCTCCATTAAAGTTTACTTATTTGCTTGAAACTTAACGTCAATACTTTGTGAAAAAATTAAATCAGTAACAAAAGTTCCACCCCGGGGCTACAGACCTACAAGTTACCAGAGCCAACAAGACCTGACCGATACACACTGGCCTACCGTACAAGTGACAGACTTACCAGCACCAATGTTGACGATGCCGCTGGAGAAGTCATCAGGAGGAGCGATGATGTCGGCGCCGCTGTTGGAGATAGTGCTGGAGGAGGTGAGCATGGGGCTGCTCCTGGCTAGTGAGGGAGTACCGCGGGAGCCAGATGGTAGAGAAATATCCTGAAGACTCCCGCCGAAGGGATCAAGATGACATGAGCCCATCACCTGCTGTAAAAACACAAAAACAGATACGTAGATATACATTGTTAACCACTTGATGACTGTAGAACATAATTTAATATTTTATAAGAAAAAATGAACAATACGTTTTATTTTGTTCAATATTTTCAATTTAGAAGTTTATTCTTTCTTTCATAGACTGAATTAAGATGCAACATTAAACCAATATGTATTAAATATTAAGCAAGTTGAAACAGCACGTAATTAATGAGACCTTTCTCTTATAAACAAAGATGGAACGTGAACAGGAAAATTGAACAAGTTGAACAGTAACTGAATCCAAGAGAACTATTATCCTGCATTAAGCTACACACTACGGATCACACACGAGACGATAACAATAAGTAGTTGGTTGTCACGAAGCTCATAATATATTTAGTTACCAAGCGATGCGTTGTTTATAATGAACACTAAACGGCCTTGACGAACAGACGGACAGAAATAAATACCAAGAAGGAGAGAGAGAGAGAGAGAGAGAGAGAGAGAGAGAGAGAGAGAGGAATTAATCTACCGAGGATGATGCAAGGATAAAAATTAATGATGGGAGGGTATTTACTGCAAGGAATTTTATCAATATTAACACGACAAGTTGAGGAGTGAGTTAGGGAACAGAGTAGGACGGCAGGTAGTGTGATGGGACGGCAGGTAGTGTGATAGGACGGTAGGTAGTGTGATGGGACGGTGTGATGGGACAGTAGGTAGTGTTGTGCAAGATCAGTGTTGCTTCTGTAGTTAAGTTAAAAAGAATAGATTGAGAGGATAATTAGATCTGTTGGTGGCGTGTGTGTGGAGACGGTGGATGAAGGCGACAACTTTGATATCATCGTTCAGTGTAATAAAGGAAGATCAAAGGCGTTAACAGTCTTGGTAATAATACAATACTGACAGGAGAAAGTGTCAGTGTGAATTAGAAGCTTTAACATAAGACAGATATCACAAAGAAGAATGTTTTGAGAGTTACGGGAGGAAGAATGATCAGAAATACTGTATGTTACTCGTGTTTGAGATGTGAAAAGTGAAGAAATTAAAAGGTGTGATTATTGGAGAAGGTCATCCTAAGACAGACACTGTGTGGAGGTGTTTGGGTGAGGTCGATGACGATTAGAAATACGTTAAAATATTCACTGGTGAGACTGCATGCTGAGTAATGACAGGGAGATTATTTAAATATAGTGGGGTTTATTTAAGAATGGATGGGGGGACTCATAGTCTTAAGACGAGAGGGAGAGGCAGTGGAGAGAGGCCGGGGGGAGGAGGTGATGGAACTTTAGCTCTTGAAGAATTTACAGAAGGAGTACAGCATTAAACAAGGACTAAAGCAACATATCCTTCATAACTATGGTTGGTTGAGCTTTAATGCCCAGAAGCTTGTGGCGCTCCGGGTGCTGTGGGAACGGAACATGAAAACGGTTCTTTTTATGAGTTGAAGAGAGAGGAGAGCTAGGATCAGGTTGGGAGGGAGAGACGATGCCTGGGTCGAGGGATGAGTCCTGAACTACACGGAAGCGTAGATCTTAGGCCTTTTTAATAAGGGCTGTTAATGGTGGTGGTGTGGCAGGCGGTAAGATCAACTAACTCTAGTGACAGTACAGGTAACCAATTCCGAGGACCCGGGTATATGTGTTTGCATGTGTGTGAGCGTGTGGGCGTGTGGGCGTGTGTGTGGGTGACTGTGCACATTGGTGTTTGTCATTGTTTGCCTCGAGTGTCTACCAGTTGTGAGGTGTGGTGTTGGGAGTCACTCAGCCTTCTCGTGGCCCTGGACTAGCCAACTCTCTCTCTCCCCGAGGACACCCCGCCTCACACTGAGGTGGGACACTATCGGCGTGCACCATGACGGACAAGCAGGTGAGAGAGGGGACCCGGGTAGCGGAGTTGTTACCTGGTGGACGAGCGGAGGGGTTACCTCGTAGTCTGGCGGTGGGATGTCGTCAGACGAGCTGAGTGACAGCTGGTCCATCAGGGAGGGTGACGGCACCTCATAGGCCGACGACTTGGTCGACGACGCTGACATGGTGAGAAAACTTTATTATCTGCCTCACAACACCTCACATTATCAGGTGTTTTAGGTAGGATGAGCTTACGACACAACACAAGTTACTGTGTACTGAAGAGCAGCTAATGTTCACTAACTACCATACACTCTGTTGTTAACTTAGACAAAATTAAGGAGATAATAAAGTTTCTATTGTGTTCTTCACCTCTTACTGGTCTATGTTGTTCCTGCCATAACATGAACACGTATAACAACAGAAGGAATTATCAGAACAACAAACTAACTATTTAGGTTTTAGAGCAAGACTTTACTTGACTTTACTTTACTTACTTTACTTCACTTACTTTACTTTACTTTACTTTACAAACGTGCACGAGTATGGTAACCCTATAAGAATAATTAACGTCACTTATGGCTGAAATCAACAGACTTATTCCTTGTGATAACCAAGGCTCATCATCCCACTGACACCAACCCTGATAACTGAAGGTCTTAGCTGCCAGACACACACAATAAACAAAGTGAATTACAGTTATATTCACCCCCATTCATTTACATATTATCACGATGAATAATATGAATAATATAACATGACACAACATGTTAAACTTTAGGACATATTTTCTACCATAATTTTAGTAGAGAATGAAATTATTTTGTTTAACAGTTTTCAATTTATTATAAACAAGTACAAATATATACATCTAGATAGATAGATAGAGAGAGAGAGAGAGAGAGAGAGAGAGAGAGAGAGAGAGAGAGAGAGAGAGATACAATTTGGAGAGAAGAGAAGAAAAAGACGAAGAGTTACCTGAGAGATAGAGAGAGAGAACGAAAGAGAGAGAGAGAGAGAGAGAGAGAGAGAGAGAGAGAGAGAGAGAGAGAGAGAGAGAGAGAGAGAGAGAGAGAGAGAGAGAGAGAGTTACCCGAGAGAAAAATAGAGAAAATGAGACATAATCGACAAAGAACCGATATAACTCAACAAAAGACAACATGAAGACTTACCTCTAAATCCACGGAAAACAACACGGCGGCGGATGAAACATAGCACACCAATCACGTTCAGGACAATCAGAACGCCTCCAGTGACGGCAATCAGGACGAAGACAACGAATGGCATCCCCTTTGGCCTGTCTTCTATATCAGTCTTGTCTTCCACCACATCTAAGGTGAGGAAAAGGAGGGGGTTAAGGGTTTGTTCTCAGTAGAAGTTGAGATGTGATGTCTGATTGTGTGATGTCTGATTGTGTGATGTCTGATTGTGTGATGTCTGATTGTGTGATGTCTGATTGTGGGATGTCTGATTGTGTGATGTCTGATTGTGTGATGTCTGATTGTGTGATGTCTGATTGTGTGATGTCTGATTGTGTGATGTCTGATTGTGGGATGTCTGATTGTGTGATGTCTGATTGTGGGATGTCTGATTGTGTGATGTCTGATTGTGTGATGTCTGATTAGTTATGATTATCTTGTTTTTGGTCTCCTTTATATACAGATAAGTAGAGAAGGAGAGACAAAAAGAAAGAGACAGACATATTGGAGACCCGGATGTAGAGAGAGAGACATATTGGAGACCCGGATGTAGAGAGAGAGACATATTGGACACCCGGATGTAGAGAGAGAGACATATTGGAAACCCGGATGTAGAGAGAGAGACATATTGGAAACCCGGATGTAGAGAGAGAGACATATTGGAAACCCGGATGTAAAGAGAGAGACATATTGGACAGCCACATATAGGTGAAAATGCTACTCGAAAAACATCCGCTGTCAACTGTATAATAAAATTAGTTTAAAAAAATGACGAAGTTAACAAAATTAAATCATAATAACAGTTTAAGCGGAACAAACCGAACAGCGGTACGAGACCTTGTACACCAGGCGGCCAATAGGGGGAAATATATATATATGTGGGTGATATTAAAACCGTTTAGTATTTAAATTGGTTATTGAAAGGACGAGTGGTTGAATCTAGAGTGCTTGATGGTGCTGCAGTGTCACCATATATTGAGGTATAGGACGATAAAATAATGTTCCCAGATAGTGACTTTAGAGTTAGAACTTCAGAGAATGGTGACTTAGGATGGTAGAGGAAGTCACCATCTTTTACAGTCTGACTAACTAAGAAAGTTAAAGCAACAGTCACCAAGCTACTGTCTAGGGTGAATTAAACGACAGTCACCAGTCACTCACCACTCATATTGATGACGACGGGGGGAGAGGTGTGGTACGAGCGGCCCATATCGTTGTAGGACTGAATGCTGAATGAATACTCGGTCCCTGGTTTGAGTCCTTCGATGACCAAGCCTGAGGTGTTGGTGCCGGGGATGTCAACCAGCTGCACGGGAACGGGAGGAGCGAGATTCGATATGAGGAACTGGCTTGCCATGCTTGTATCATCCAACTGTAAACAGGATTGAGGGAAAGGGGCAGGATAGGGTAGAGAGGGGAGGAACCACGTATGAATCATGAGGTAATTGGCTATCGTTACGTGACAGTGGTGTAAGAATGAGTGGCGGTGGGTGGTTGTGGCGGACCATTAGTATACTGTAGGTGTTAAGTGCGATTGTCTTTTAACTTCCCCAGAGAGGATAACCGAGGTGCAGTAGTGATGATAACAGGTTTATTCTGAGGGGTTTAGTTTTATTGTCTTGGTTTAACCTGGGTTCTCCTCTCTGTGTTTTAACTAGCGCACCTGTACTCCCACGTAGAGATAGCCTCTTACACACACAAGCAACATGCCAAGGGTATACCACTTCACTAACCTCCCCTAAAAATATCTCTCCATAACACACGCAGTAACACCTTCTGTCTCTGTCTCTCTCTCTCTCTCTCTCTCTCTCTCTCTCTCTCTCTCTCTCTCTCTCTCTCTTAATCCATCCACTAGTTTGGGGATGTGTTAATAAACCCTGGAGGTGTTAATACAGCTCTTGTTATGGGAGATGGTGGTCGTTTAGTGATGTACATTGAATACCAAGAAGTTATTACAGGGTGGGGAGGGAGAGGGGGGGGGTGTTATCCAATCAATTCACTCAACATTTAAAGAACTCAGACACCAGAAAACAAAAACCATTCATGTTATCTGTGTACAAGACTGACACATGTCCTGTTCTTTGTTACATGTGTGTGTGTGTGTGTGTGTGTGTGTGTGTGTGTGTGTGTGTGTGTGTGTGTGTGTGTGTGTACATGCAAGAGTAAAAATATAACGACTCCATAATATTATATAAGATCACCATTAGTGTGATGGGACATTATATACTAATAAATATATAATGAACATCTTCTATAATAAGGAAACATTATATAAACATTTAACATACAGATAAATAAAACACCTTGGCATTGATTCTCTCTGTAGTAAAGCAACAATCAGACCTCATGTGTTTACTGGAGCGTTCTCACCCATAAACACACAAGGCTCTCTCATACATGTATATATGAGTGTTAAGAGTCATATGTCTCTCACCTGGTAACATACGTAACACATTAAACTGAGAAACACTGAGCAAAACGTGTGATGGCAGTGAGAGAAACATAACTCTGGTCTTCATTTTAATAAACTAATGAGAGAGAGAGGCGTCGTCTCTTACCTCGTACTGTCGCTGGTCGGTGGTCCGGTATCTGATGGTGTATCCCGCCGTGGTTGTCGCCGCCGTGTTGTCCACCCAAGTCAGTTCAACACTTGTGTCGTTCAACACCGTCACCTGCACCACGTCACACATCAATGTATCTTATTTCCTAGATAGTGACCATGTATACTACTGATATAGCTCATGTATAACTGTTAATATAGTTCATGTATAGTAAATGATACACTGAGACAACTATAATCTAAACTACATCACACATACACATAAAATACTTGTAATATGACTGTTTAATTTATGTTTACTTATAACTAAACCCTGACGAAGGAAGAGATATACTTCACACAAGGCGGAGGAAGGCAGAGGAGCTTACATTGAGACTGAGGGGCGTGCCAGGGTGTGTGGGCGGGTTGAGGGTGTAGTTGAGGGTGTGGGAGCCGAGGGGGTTGTAGGCGACGCAGATGTAGCTGGTGAAGTCCTTGGCAACGACGTTCCTGATCTCCAACACAGATGACCACTCCGCCACCCCGTCCATCAGCTGACGAGAACCATAACAAAGTTTGGTTACACGCGTGATGCTTACAATGTAATAGATGGTTGTGATGACGACGATGATGACGACGATGATGATGACGATGATGATGACGATGATGATGACGATGTACAGTAATAAAGTAATACAAAAACTAGTAATGTAACACTTCAATGATAACTTAAAGAGTATATATTGATATAGAACTTAAAACAAATACATGAAGTCACATAAAACGATGAGGTAAAGTTATAGATAGGGAGTAATGATGCAATAATTCAATAACAGTTTGTAAATATATCACTGTAGGTGTTGCTACGTAAGGCCCAGAGAGACAGGCAAGTGGACACGTTACTCTGAAGACCCTCCTGCAACACGTACCTGAGGGAGGTGGATGTCATACTTCCTGTCGCTGTCGCTGATGGGGCCGTCCTCTGTGATCCATTCAAAGGCTGGTTGAGGAGAAGCCTTAACGCGACAGTCCAGGAGTCCACTACCTCCCACCAGCGCCCATGACTTCCCTGCCACTTCCTCCTCCTCCAGCCTGGCGCTAGTATATGTGGGGCCTTCTGCAGATGTGAAAAGGAGTAGTTTGTTGAATATGAGGAAGGTGTGGGACCTAACAACATAACCTACCACTATCCACCTATCCTGGTAGCTGCTGAACTTGCCCCCACTTGACCCACACAAACAACACTGACCATACAGACGGACAAGAGGCTGTTACTTAACTTTATCTCAGAATAAAATAAATGTTTCTCACTTAAATTATTAAAGGCGATGTTTGCTGAAGCTAATTTTTTTCCATCTGTTTCAGTTCACAGTTCCTTACCACACAATTTTAAAGATTTATATTTCTTTAACAAACAGCCATTACTTCCATCTTTACAACATTATCTCTAAGCTAATGTTCTTTACCTATTTCACTAATGTATTGACCTGTTTTTATTACGTCTCTTCACAATATATCATCTACTGTACATAATGCTGACTCACTGACATAGGTAAACAAACTCCCAGAAGGTTATGCTCGTCCCGTCTCTCTGTAAACATAAAAAATAATGTTTCTGGAGCTCATTGGTAAGTTTGTTTTGCTTCCATGGCGCCTTGTGTTTTAACTGTGTAAACTTACGTGTGACAACGATGGCGGTGGTGGCGGGGGGAGGGGAGGAGACCACATTGGAGGCGTGGCAGTAGTAGACGCCCGTGTCTGAGGGTGCCGCCCACTCTACCACCAGATGAGCTTCGCCCATACCCCACGACAAGGTCTGTCTGTAATGTAAATGATAAAACACAGGTGAAAAACAGAGAGAGAGAGAGTAATTATCAACAAGGAACCACACATATACTTGACAGATAAGACACTCAGTTGTGCTTCTCCTCACAGCTCTTGGCCTGGTCTCCACTACCCGCCAGAACACTTCCTTAGTGATCACAAACAACAACAAGAACATCAACATAAACAAACAGAAATGTCTAAAGATTCATAAACATTATACAATAACAAACGCTTTACGTCTCGTGTATGGGAGTTTAAATCAAGATGAAATTTTATGAAATCCATTTCCTCGAATTGTAATATTAGAAGCATTAATACGACTACAATAGCTGCATTGTTAAACTCACTAAGTATGGCATTACAAAGCCAGGCGCTCGTTTGAGTAATTCGGTGAATAATGTGTATTGCTTCACTCACACAAAGGCTTCAGGAAGACCCAGTAAGTAAAGAAAACAGGAACAATGAAGTTACGATAAAATCTGTTTCAATTATATAATCAGTATCTATGTAAATATTTGTTTATGTGAACTCGTGTAACTAAAACCATTCTGTGTTTATCATTCAGGAAGGTAATACATCGTGGAGGGAAGGTCATAGTGGCAGGCTGTTTAATAGTTATCTATGATCACTTATCACCTGTGTTGCGGTGTTATCAGTGTCTCAGGTGATCAATGGTTAACGAGGTAGTTTATCCCATTAACTGAGGAGCACCGTCTACCATCTGTGTCCTGGAGTGAATCATCAGCCCAGTCTCATCTACTTTATGGAAGGAGTTTTAACACTGGTCGACAGGTGTGGTGATGTTGTCAACTTACCTGGTGCCTTCAACCACCCTGGTCCAGGTGATGTTAGGTGTGGGGTTGCCCACAGCAGAGCAGAGGACTGTGGCTGTGTCGTTCTGGTCCACCAACACGCGGGAGGCTGTAGTCACGTTCTCTGGTCCGTCTGTTGAACATAATCATTATACTCACGTCTCTTTTGTTTAGTATTTCCACAACATATACACGTTTTCTAAGTAAGGGTTATATTTGATCGATTATATGTTGGCAGACAGAGAGAGATAGTTATAAATTGAAAGAAAATAATCTTAACTGAAAAATTATCAAATATCATGCAGACAGAAAAAACTGACTCCATCCCTAAACTACAACACGCGCCGACCTAAACAGTAATGGGTGAGCGAGAGCCACGCACTCGCTCCCCCTTAACGTGTAGGCGGGCGGGCTAAAGATGAACACATATTTCCATCTTGCTCTTTAAAACAAGAGTAGAAAGAGAGACGGAGAACTAAATGTCATTTCATGAGTTAAATGTCACTTACACTGGACGTCGATGATGAAGGAGGCGATGATGGTGCCCTTGGCGCTGGTGGCCGTCACGGTGTATGTGCCTGCCATATGACGCCCCACACGATCCAGCTTAAGTTCCCCGACATTGCCTTCTCCAGTAGCAATCTCTCCCACCACCTTCCCAGTCTCATGCATCCAGCTGTACCTGTGAACGATCCAACACTGTTAATAACTCGTGCCCTTGAACCCAGCGGTGTCGTCCAACATTTTTCTCAGATCATTTTTAGTAACCAGACGAAACAATGAAAGTTATTTGTCATTTTGATACCTATATCTCCCGAGCTGAACTGACAAGACGAAGAACTGTTTGTTTGGTAAGATGGAGACATACATTTCATTGCTAGACAACGAGGACCTGACAGAGGTAATGGAGATGTGTCTGAAGGGAGCGGACCAACTGTCGAGTTGATTAATTTTCCGGCTGGGTGGAGACCACTCAGACCTTTCGGAAGAGACGAAGCTTTTCAAAGGAAAGGAAGACCTTCCTGACGGGATGAAGACCTCTGGCGGAACTAGGACCTTTCTGATTGAATGATAATATCTTTCAGATAGGACGAGAACCTTTCTAAAAAGACTAGAACTTTCCAGTCAGAAGGAGGACCTGACTTAGAGAATAAGAACCTTCACAAATAAAATAAGAACCTTTCAGACAGCAGAAGGAACTCTCTGACGGGGTGAAGGTCTACAGTACTCAGTGGAAGGTGAGGCCAGAACCTATCTGATGGAGGGAGAACATACCTGAGGAGTGTTTAACTGTGGCCGAGACCTTCCTGGTGAGAACAGAATCTTCCCTATTGCGTCACGACAAACCTGACAAGGATTTACTTAACTGGGCGACAATAGGGCAGGACCTACTGTACTGTACATATATAGCTATGAACTCATATGAGGGGTCAATAGTGTCAGGACCTACGACAACTTACTTGATAGGTGTAGGGTTGGCAGCGGCCTCAGCTGTGATGGTTAGATCGCCCCCCTCAAGTACATCCAGTTTGCCTGACGGAGCGAACACCCACACCGGTGCGTCTGTAATATAGGTAGCTATGTTGACCGTTGAAGGAGTGTTAGAGTGCGAGAGGGAATAGTGGATGGGAGTGCAGCTGTGCGAGAGGAGAGGCGAGTGGGAGAGGGCGGTGTCAGGCTCTGTCGGGGTGTGGGGGTGGGGAGGGTCAGTTGAAGCAGAACTGACCAGCCACAGGGCCAACAAACTGTATCACGCTTATATCTCTGGTAACACTACCTGGCACACAACCTTCAATACTAAACACCAAACAAAACACAAACCTCAATATTAACACATAAATGAAGTAAACACAACCTAAAAATAAATCTGTTTACTCATCATGTTCTCATTTTGTGAACTAAATAACTCAGGAAACATTGAAGAACATTTATAACACTTGTGGGGGATTTTCTGCAGTGAAGAATGTATATTGTCTGGATACATTCCGTGGAAGGCACTTAAACAAGTCCTCTGGTGTGTAACGTTCAAGTGAGCGACACAGCCACCGGAGGACAGTGTGGGAAGACTGAACCCAAACGTAAACAAACATCACGAACACAATGAAGACAAGATAAACAACGTCAAGATTTAACTCTGTATAGGCAACCAGAGGAGGGAAAATATGAGACAATTTAGACGAAGATGATTGTGAGACGGAAGAGAATATTATGGTGATTGTCTGAGAGATAAGACAGACACACAGACAGACAGACAGACAGACAGACAGACTCACGCAGCACGTTGAGAGTAATGTTGGTGGTGACGCTGACGCCAAAACCGTTCTCAGCTTCACAAGATATTATCCTCCCGTTGTCTTCAGCCTTAACTCTTACCATCACCTTGGACCTGAGACAAAAAAAATAAGTAAAAATAAGGTAAAAATTCAGTACAAAATTGGTAATAAATAAATAAAAAAATAAGGTAATAATAAGGTAAAATTGGCTAATCAGATTTTCTATTATATAAAATTAATCCGTCACAATAAAATTAATATATAAAGACACTTAAATATATATATAGAGACTAGGAAAAAAAACATTTTAATGGGCCCTTAAAAATGACCTTGAGAAAATTTTTAGGGATAAAGATATAGAGAGAAAGTGATAAAAATGTGAGATTGAGGAATTAAAACACCCAGAGAGAGAGAGGGAGAGGGAGAGAGAGAGAGAGAGAGAGAGAGAGAGAGAGAGAGAGAGAGAGAGAGAGAGAGAGAGAGAGAGAGAGAGAGAAATAAAATGCGAAAAAGAGAGAAAAAGGAAGAAAAAAGAGAAAAAAATAGAGAGAAAGAGAAGTTCAGTGGGAAGGAGCATCTCTCTCTCTCTCTTCCTGTAAGACTCTACGCCCCCAGAGAGACAACTTGACATAGAGGCTCCCCTTCCTGCAGGCTGGGTGACCTTCTCTACTGGTAAATGAAATGAAGGAAGGTAGGTAGTAGGGTGTCCTTCTGAGTGGTGGCATAACCCATCGGGTGCCATAACCAACCACTTGCCATAACTCACCTGGTAACAGTGCCACGGAAGAGCCCTGGGGTGCGTCTGACAATGGGTTCCTCCAGGGATTGGGTGCCAGAGTGCCAGTTGACGATGGAGGGTGGCACGCTTGATGACGTCTCACAGGTCAACTTGGCCACTTGGCCGGCCTCCACACTCTCGGGGCTGACTGATCCACGCACCTCCCACGCCGGGACTGTGGGAGACAACCAGGTGATGAGTGGGGGAGTGGGGTGAGTGGGAGATGGTGGGGTGAGTGGGGGAGTAGGATGAGTGGGAGTAAGATGGGAGGAAGTAAGGTGAGTGGTAGAGTAGGATGATTAGGATGAGGGGGGGGGGCCAAGGTGAGTGAAAGAGGGAGAGGGGTAAGTAGGGTAGGTGAGAGGGTTAAAGGGAAGATAAATGGGGAAAATTAAACATGAGGGGGATGACTAGTGAGGGCTGAGAGGGATGACTAGTAACAAGTAAGAGGGATGACTGTTGTAGACACCGCCGCGGTATATGGAGGGCGCCACTTTAAGCTTCCAGCATGTACGGGGCAACAAGGCAGGGGACGGGTCGTGTTGGCGCAGCGATGCTTAAATGATGGCGCACGGGAAGAGCAGCGTGGTGGAGGAGGAGTGGGAGAGGTGAGGAGTGAGGGGGTGAGAGAGGGTGAGGGACTCGGCGGGTTGTGAGAGGGAGAGGCGTGGTCAGGAAGGGAGAGGTGGGAGGAGCCTATGATGGAACAGTGCGGTAAGAGAGAGGTGAGATGAGAGTAAGAGGTGTGGCCAGGTAAGGGAGAGGTGGGGGTGGAGAAGGAGAAAACGCGCGCAGGTGAGAGAAAGGAGGGGGAGGAAGAGAGGGAAGAGAGATGAGGAAAGAGGGGAGATTACTGAATGGAGGCGGGCGTGTGGGCGTTGGATGAGGGTACAGAAAGAGAGAGAGAGAGAGAGAGAGAGAGAGAGAGAGAGAGAGAGAGAGAGAGAGAGAGAGAGAGAGAGAGAGGATTACACTCTCACTGTACCAACGAGACAGTCTTCTGATAGGATATGAGGAAAACTTCTCAGGTAGGGAAAAAGTAGAAGGATACTGTGTCTGAAAGGTAGAGAAGAAGGGAGAGAGTGAGGGAGAGGGAGATGGTATGAGACAGGAGGGAATGTGAATATTATTGACACACACACATATACACACACACAGGGAACGTTTGTCGACCACCACATAAGCTCGTTAGGTGAATATATACTAAAACGTAATAATAATTTCAACCACAATCGCATATAGTATTTTTTTTTAATTAAACCTTAACAATCCGATAATTATTCAAAAAACTAAATTATGTAAACTTTTAAAAGTGACGAAGATAACACAGGAAAAAGACCATGTTTATTAATATTGTCCATAGCTTCCAATTTGTATTATTTTTCAACCACATTACATCAAGCCTCAAAAAATATATAAATTGTAATAGTTAAATGGAAAGTGACATAGATTATTAGAATATACTCACAATAATCTTAAAATTGGTACAAGTTGACATAAATAAACCCGGGTTAAGTGTTTTAAGTAATGGTTTCCTTTTTACCTGTTTATCTTAATGACTTGCTTGTTATACCTTCAGGAATGTTTGTTTACAGGTGAAGAACACGATGGAAAGTTAGGTGGGGAAAGGCTAAACCTCGAGTCTGTACTGGTGGAGTTAAACGACAGGCGATGGTGATTGTCTACCCTGGCGTTATGCATGTGGGGTGAATCTCTGAGAGTTGGTGAATCGTTGTGAACAATAAGAGGAGAGGGGGAAATGCCAGATGGTGTGTTGAGTGTTCGTGGTGGCCTTGTGTGTGTGTGTGTGTGTGTGTGTGTGTGTAGGCGTGAGGGCAGGAGTTGTGGCTGGTGTAGTAGAGAAGGGGGAGGGAAGGAGGGAAGGAGCAAGGTAAGAGGGCGGGGGGATGGGGGTGGATGGAGGGGGAGGGGGAGATGTTATAAGACTCAGAAAAGGATTGAAACTAATGAAAGAACTTATATTTACAATCGGGTTATAACTACACACCAAACCCACCACCTGCTCTCCTCCCACACACACAAACACCCACTTCCGAATTGAATAAATGAAAAAAATAAAACACCGCACCGAAAACACAGCAATATATTTTCTGCTCTTTTTCATGTAGGCCAGGTAGAGATTGCCATTAATTACTCCCTAACAATTTACCTTTACTAAATAAATGAATGTTTGGCTGTAGTAAAGGTTAACAGTGCAGGTGCTGGGGATTAAACTACAACACGAGACCAAACAGAACAGAGTGTACCATTCTCTCTTGTTCATTTACCTTTTATTTAACTTTTTCATTCAGCATTTTTTTTTTTGGGGGGGGGGGGGGTGTTAATGTTTTTGTTTTAATAATTGATAAAAAAATTTGTGTATATTAGAATGTTGTCCTTACGTTATTTTACCATATATACTTAGTATGTCTCCTTCCTTCCTCCTTACACCCTTTCCTACTCCTTCCTCTCCTCCTCCTCCTTCCTTCCTTCCTCCTTACACCCTTTCTTACTCCTTCCTCTCCTCCTCGTCCTTCCTTCCTTCCTCCTTACACCCTTTCCTACTCCTTTCTCTCCTCCTCCTCCTCCCTCCTTTCCTCCTCTGTTAAAAACATTCACTGAAATCTCAGAAAACATTGAATTGAGGAAATATTACTCAAGACCCCAGAATATTACTCAAGACCCCAGAATACTACTCAAGACCCCAGAAATATTACTCAAGACCCCAGAATATTACTCAAGACCCCAGAATATTACTCAAGACCCCAGAATACTACTCAAGACCCCAGAAATATTACTCAAGACCCCAGAATATTACTCAAGACCCCAGAATATTACTCAAGACCCCAGAATACTACTCAAGACCCCAGAAATATTACTCAAGACCCCAGAATATTACTCAAGACCCCAGAATATTAATCAAGACCCCAGAATATTACTCAAGACCCCAGAATACTACTCAAGACCCCAGAATATTACTCAAGACCCCAGAATACTACTCAAGACCCCAGAATATTACTCAAGACCCCAGAATACTACTCAAGACCCCAGAATATTACTCAAGACCCCAGAAATATTACTCAAGACCCCAGAAATATTACTCAAGACCCCAGAATATTACTCAAGACCCCAGAATATTACTCAAGACCCCAGAATATTACTCAAGACCCCAGAAATATTACTCAAGACCCCAGAATATTACTCAAGACCCCAGAATATTACTCAAGACCCCAGAAATATTACTCAAGACCCCAGAATATTACTCAAGACCCCAGAATATTACTCAAGACCCCAGAATATTACTCAAGACCCCAGAATATTACTCAAGACCCCAGAATATTATTACTCAAGACCCCAGAAATATTACTCAAGACCCCAGAAATATTACTCAAGACCCCAGAATATTACTCAAGACCCCAGAAATATTACTCAAGACCCCAGAAATATTACTCAAGACCCCAGAATATTACTCAAGACCCCAGAATATTACTCAAGACCCCAGAATATTACTCAAGACCCCAGAATATTACTCAAGACCCCAGAATATTACTCAAGACCCCAGAATATTACTCAAGACCCCAGAATATTACTCAAGACCCCAGAAATATTACTCAAGACCCCAGAATATTACTCAAGACCCCAGAATATTACTCAAGACCCCAGATATATTACTCAAGACCCAGAATATACTCAAGACCCCAGAAATTACTCAAGACCCAGAATACTCAAGACCCAGAATATTACTCAAGACCCCAGAATACTACTCAAGACCCCAGAAATATTACTCAAGACCCCAGAATATTACTCAAGACCCCAGAATATTACTCAAGACCCCAGAATATTACTCAAGACCCCAGAATATTAATCAAGACCCCAGAAATATTACTCAAGACCCCAGAATATTACTCAAGACCCCAGAAATATTACTCAAGACCCCAGAAATATTACTCAAGACCCCAGAATATTACTCAAGACCCCAGAATATTACTCAAGACCCCAGAATATTACTCAAGACCCCAGAAATATTACTCAAGACCCCAGAATACTACTCAAGACCCCAGAAATATTACTCAAGACCCCAGAATACTACTCAAGACCCCAGAAATATTACTCAAGACCCCAGAATATTACTCAAGACCCCAGAATATTACTCAAGACCCCAGAATATTACTCAAGACCCCAGAATATTAATCAAGACCCCAGAATATTACTCCAGACCCCAGAAATATTATTCAATACCCTAACCACAGAAAAATGTACCTAAATTTAAACTATGTTCCCACAATAACGTAATTGGTAGTACAAAACTAAATATATCATAAAAGATAAGAAAAGTGGATACAAAAATCACACAACTTCGTTTAAGTAATGGGTGGGGTCAGGTTAGGTTAGGTTAGGTTAGGTTGGGTCAGGTTAGGTTAGGTTAGGTTAGGTTAGGTTAGGTTAGGTTAGGCTGGATGGTTTTAGCAGCTCAGTTCACATCCTCATCCTGGTAGGCTGCGGACACTACGGAAACTGGGTTACCTGAGGCTCCCACACCTGAGACTCTAACACCTAATAGGATCAAGAGCTTAGTGAGGTAGTGTCCCTTTTGTCATTCTGTGTGAAGCATGAAGCCGTGAGCCATGCCACTGTGTGTCTGACTTCCTTATCCGTCCCCTCACACACACACACACACACCCACACACACACACACACACACACCATCCCCGACACCGGCTCCTGCTACCACCCGAGGTCCCTTGTCCGAGAATTGCTGTTCGACACCACAACCGCATCCAGCCCATACGTGCACGAACTGATCGCTATAAGAACAGCCCAGTCCCAACCATTGTAAAAATTATCAATAACTTGTAATACTGTAACACTGTCACTATGTTGAATTGAACTGTAGTTTGAGCTTTTCCCCATCTAAGTTATTATATGTCTTATTTGTGTCACTTATGTTACTTGTATATTATTTGTAATTCGCAACCCACTCCCCAAATATGTAACTGTATATTTTCAGCCTTCTGGCTGCCAAGCTCTTTCAATAAACCGTTAATTATTATTATTATTATTATTATTACACCGTCACACCAATGAACACACACACAAACCATCACACCAATGCACACACACACACACACACACACACACACACACGTCTTTTCACTGTCATTTACCAGCCAAAATTCCGTGAACTTTCATTACGTCGCAAATTAGGTAACTAATGAGAAGCTTTTGATCGTTTGCTCTTGAAGGGAACTTCTTGTCCGGTGCCTGGTTAATGAGAGAGAGAGAGAGAGAGAGAGAGAGAGAGAGAGAGAGAGAGAGAGAGAGAGAGAGAGAGAGAAGTTTATAAAGTGAATCTCCCAAGTGCTAAATTCATTATTGGTGGAGTCTCTTATTTACCACATGGATGTATACTGGTGGAAGTGAAGTGTAGAGGTGGAGGTGAAGCGTACAGGTGGAGGTGAAGTGTAGAGGTGGAGGTGAAGTGTAGAGGTGGAGGTGAAGTGTAGAGGTGGAGGTGAAGTGTAGAGGTGGAGGTGAAGTGTAGAGGTGGAGGTGAAGTGTAGAGGTGGAGGTGAAGTGTACAGGTGGAGGTGAAGTGTACAGGTGGAAGTGAAGTGTAGAGGTGGAGGTGAAGTGTAGAGGTGGAGGTGAAGTGTAGAGGTGGAAGTGAAGTGTAGAGGTGGAGGTGAAGCGTACAGGTGGAGGTGAAGTGTAGAGGTGGAGGTGAAGTGTAGAGGTGGAGGTGAAGTGTAGAGGTGGAGGTGAAGTGTAGAGGTGGAGGTGAAGTGTACAGGTGGAAGTGAAGTGTAGAGGTGGAGGTGAAGTGTAGAGGTGGAGGTGAAGTGTAGAGGTGGAGGTGAAGTGTACAGGTGGAGGTGAAGTGTAGAGGTGGAGGTGAAGTGTAGAGGTGGAGGTGAAGTGTACAGGTGGAGGTGAAGTGTAGAGGTGGAGGTGAAGTGTACAGGTGGAGGTGAAGTGTAGAGGTGGAGGTGAAGTGTAGAGGTGGAGGTGAAGTGTACAGGTGGAGGTGAAGTGCAAAGGTGGAGGTGAAGTGTACAGGTGGAGGTGAAGTGTAGAGGTGGAGGTGAAGTGTACAGGTGGAAGTGAAGTGTACAGGTGGAAGGGAAGTGTACAGGTGGAGGTGAAGTGTACAGGTGGAAGTGAAGTGTACAGGTGGAAGTGAAGTGTACAGGTGGAGGTGAAGTGTACAGGTGGAAGTGAAGTGTACAGGTGGAGGTGAAGTGTACAGGTGGAAGTGAAGTGTGTTACCTGTGGAGAAGGGAGGTGTTCGGGGGACTCCAAGCTTCAGTTACCTTGCCACTGGGTCCTGTGATCATGTTGTAGGAGTGATCTTCTCCCTTCCTCCTTCTGTTGATGTTACCTCCCTCCACCCCCACCTCCCCCCCCCCCTCTCTCTCTCTCTCTTCATTTATCTCTTTCTCTCTGTCTCCACATTTTCTCGTGTTATTCTCGTCGTTTATAATCCTCTTAGTACACTCTTGCAAGACTAATCTTCTCTTATATTTTATGAAGTTGTATTTCCGAGAGAAACCCGACAACAGTTTGACTTTATTTTAACTGTGTGTGTGTGTGTGTGTATGTGTGTGTGTGTGTGTGTGTGTGTGTGTGTGTGTGTGTGTGTGTGTAGAGATATCACCACTCTCACGTAACATATACAATATATATTTTTCTCCACCGTAAATTGAATTTTTACTCAAATTCTAAAAATAATATTATGACTTTTTTTTTTACTGAATCAAACGTATGGTAGAAATGGAGGACTTTTTTTAAATACATGTATAGATTCGATTCTTTTGTTACTCGGTTATTAAACTTTACTGTTAGGTTAGGTTAGGTTAGGTTAGGTTAGGTTAGGCAGCTGTAACGAGTTGGCTGATGAGGTTGTGCAGAAAAGGGTGAAAGCGAAATGGTTTTAATGTTGTATGTACGTTTCACTTTCCTTAACCGTCTAGTAATTGGATATTGTGTACAGTACGTGTGCTTGTTAAACTGAAGGTAGGTGGGGTTGTTAGTGCGTAGTTATCCTAGTTCTGATTGCTTGATGTGTATCTCGACGCTGTTTGATAATTCAGGCCTACTTAAAAATTATCTTTGTTGTGGTAGTGGCCAAACTGAGGCGTGTACCAGCCAGACACAACTTGAAAGATACCACTAGACAACACCCCTCCCTTGTCTGCCACCTATGAAAACCAAACAACACTAATACACTCTCCTATTGATGTATTAACGATATACAACTGGGTATACAACTCATACAACTATTCCAGTCGTTGTTGCCATGATAAACAAAACTGTTGCTCCTCCTACCCAGTTCATTCACAAGTTCCGTGGGCGTTCATTGATCGGGAGGTTCATTCATGATTTTGGGCGCGTTTTCTGTTGCACACGCGCGTACGTCTTCCATTACGCGTGGGGCCTCTGTCTTGGCAAGGGCAGCTTTAACTCTGCCTTCCGGGGAGACAAGGTCTGGGTTTTGGCTCTCTCTCTCTCTCTCTCTCTCTCTCTCTCTCTCTTTATGATTCTGTTTGGTTCTCCTGGTGATTAGATTTACCTTCGTCATTTCATTCTATCTATCTATCTATTTGTGTGAAAATATGATAAACATAGCCAAATAATACTTGACTATAATGAATAACCAAATCAATGAATAAAAACAAATAAAAGTAAAGGATTAAATAACATAAAAGAATAATTATAAAGAAAAAAATAATTAATGACGAAAATAAGAACTAACAACACCAAATAATAATAATAATAATAATAATAATAATAAATAACGTGGCTGTGTTTAAAGTCATTATTGAGTTTACTTAATTCCTCAACCTATGACCCAGAGAGTTGATTACGACAGGTGTGAAAAAACAGGTAATTTACGTCACTTTTCCCCCGTTTTCATTTCCTATCGAGAGAGAGAGAGAGAGAGAGAGAGAGAGAGAGAGAGAGAGAGAGAGAGAGAGAACCCGTCTTACAAAAAATTATTCATTCTCCCCCAGACGACACTGAAGAAGGCATAAGAGAATCAGAGACGAAAATAAACTGGATATGTTCACGTGAGACTTCTTCTTCCTGTGTGTGTGTGTGTAGGTGTTCAGGGTAGAAGCCATCACGTGACCTACTACTGGTGGGACGGCAAAAAATATCACCACAATTACTTCGCTTAATTGTTTACATCCTGAACACAAAAGACAAAACAAAAGCGAGATATCTTACCTCTCTCTCTCTCTCTCTCTCTCTCTCTCTCTCTCTCTCTCTCTCTCTCTCTCTCTCTCTCTCTCTTTCTCTCTCTCTCACAGAGCACCTTCAATAACTCACAGTTCACGTTAATGTTGGTCTGACCCTCGACGGGGGAGCTGGTAGCCAGATTGGTTGCCTCACATCTGATCGTCTCCTCGTTGTCAGAGGCGTTCACCTTCACCACAGCTCTTGCCTGGGTTACTGCCCCTACAGTCTGTACTTTAACCTTCTCCAACAGCTGGCTGCCTTTGTATAACCTGCAAGGAAGGAGAGTGATGGAGGGTTATATCATAGTGTGTGGAGGGAAGGAGTGTGTGCAATACATGGAGGGTAAGGGGGGGAGGGAAAAGGGGTAGTTAAGAAGTAGGGGGGAAAGGGAGAGTTAAGGGGGGAGGTTAAGGGAGTAGGAAAGGGAGAGTTAAGGGGGGTAGTTAAGAAGTAGGGGAAAAAAGGGAGAGTTAAGGGTGTAGAAGGGAAAGTATAAGTGAAGTGATATGGAGGTCAAGTAGTAGGTGATGTCAAGGAAGAACTGCTACTCGAAGATGTATGAGGTCAAGAGATCATCAAGGGTGAGCCAGATGAGTCAACGAGGAGTAAACAATAACTAGGAAAGGAAAAACAAAACAAGACGAAATATAAACAGAGAGGTAAGGTTCGGTTAGGAGTTGTCTTGTGGTAGTTAGAGGTCAGAGTTGTTATCTTGTTTGTGATTGGTTCATATCATAGAATTTGGCGAGAAATTATTGACCTCCTTAAGCTTGTTATACGACCAAGAATCTTTGTCTCTTACCCTAAAGGTCAGAGGGTCCTGTTATGGTAAGGTTATTGTTAAGTTAGTTATGAGATGATTAAGATGATCTGTCCACCGTGTGTGTTAGTGGTGAGTGATTAGTAGGAGAAGGTGAGGAGTACACAGTGGCAGTATGTCAGTATGGGTCTGGGAAGCTTTATATTTTTATTCAAAGTTTGACTCGTAACCAAAACGTTCTTAAGTTTCTCTCGTGTCTTTGTATTTGCCACGTCTTTGTTTACCTTAGTCTATATTAAATATATCTAATTACGGTTTATTATCGTGTGGATTTTTCTGCCGTTTGCTCCCATTATATATTTAATTAAACTCGTTATGATGTTATAGATTCTGGGTTGTGTTTGATTCCTGACGTGATTTAGTAAACACACGCCGATGCTTGTTGCTCGGGAATGTTTACACAACATTCGCCAGCATGAAGCCCTCCTCAGTAGTAAACAGATCTTCAAAGCTGCGTGACTGAGAACTCTGAGTTATGTATGTCTGTTTTGGTGCGTCCGGCTATGAGTGCACTGTGATCACTGGTCGACCTGCACCTAAAGTTCACGGGTTCATGTTTACGACCATTAAATCTTAGTTAAATCTCCTCTAAATATGTTAATGGCAAGATAAAGTTCATAGCCTCGTATTTCTTATTAGTTTTCCTTAGTTTAGGATGAGTGAATGCTCCTGGACACCAGCCGCCTCACCACACCAGAGGAACCTACAAACGAGGTTGCTGAGTTACAGTCAGAGGTTCATGTTTACTAAGATGAATATACAGTCATTAAACCTTGAACACCGACCATATTGTATAACCACATTATCTGGCAGGTTTCTCTTATTGCCACAAGTGAATGAACTCGACCTTTCAATTAAGATCCATATTACTGTGAGTATTTACCTGTACACGTCACCTCTGCCACAGGTAAATTGTGAGTATTTACCCGTACACGTCACCTCTGCCACAGGTAAATTGTGAGTATTTACCTGTACACGTCACCTCTGTCACAGGTAAATTTTGAGCATTTACCTGTACACGTCACTTCTGCCACAGGTAAATTGTGAGTATTTACCTGTACACGTCACCTCTGCCACAGGTAAATTGTGAGTATTTACCTGTACACGTCACTTCTGCCACAGGTAAATGGTCACAGTAGAAGCATGGAGTTACCAATAAGTCTTAGAGCAAATATTAATCTAGTTGTTTATATCTACGTTGTATAGATGTGTTCTCTTATCCTTGGCTTGGGGGACGAAATGATAAATGAATCTTTTTTTTTAAACCAAGACGACCACAGGAAGATCATACGCCATATTGTGTTGTGATTCTCAAAGGCTCAAGTCACCCTCTAATCCTCTCTTGAGACACATATAACTAACCACCTATCACAAAAGCAACACAAACTTCAACTCATAACTACGTTCATCTTCTCTCAAGTTCGGAGAGAAAATGTGATATCAGATACGAGTGACTGAACGCCAGGACAACAGGTAAACTTCCAAGGTAAAATGTGTGAGTCTGAGTATGAATGGAAACTATGTTGATGATAATAACATGTGAGGGTGAGGAGAACACTTCCGGTATACAGGTACAGGTACACACGTGACAGCAGACCACAGGTGACCTAAACACTGTAGGTAACGTGAACTTGTGAAGTATATTGACAGTCAGTGAAATAAACATGAGACAGGAAACAGAATTATTTATACACACACACACACACACACACACCAGGTACGTACTTGAGGTCAGGACTGGGGTTGCCGCCGCGGGAGGTGCAAAGAACAATCACTTTATCGCCAGCCACAGCTTCATCAGTTTCCACCTCCACCACGGGCAGTCCTGGGCGCTCTGAAACACAGGGAACCTCTCGTCAGCATAAACATTAAAGGAACGATGGTGTAAATGTTTGGTGACTCTTAAGAATGAGAGAGAGAGAGAGAGAGAGTAGAAGAAGAAGAAAAATAGACACTAATCTAACTTGAAAGACAGGAACTATAAGAGGTAACAAACATATAGATAGATCTTTAATAATGGTTGATAACAGACTAAAACATCACGTGTAGCTTTAATAGTCAATAATGTGGGAGAAAGTCAGACACACAATCCTTCCAAATTGTTTAAGAAAAATGGATTAGTTATGTTAATTTATCTTAATAGGAAACAAATACAGTGAATTATTGGCTAAGTTTCCCTTCAACTGACTGTCTCTTTCTTTCTCACTGTCTCTCACTGTCTATTTCTCTCTCTTATTTTCACATTCTCTATCTGTCTATCGAAACCTCTCCCTGTCTTTCTCTCTCTCTTATCCTCTACTTCTTCTTTATTCTTTTTCTTATTATATCCCCCCCTCTATCTTTCTCTCTCTCTCTCTCTCTACAACAAAACACACACACACACACACACACAGGTAGTTTCATCACAGCCACTAAACACAGGTGTCATTGGAGCCTTCACTTCAACACGACAGGTAAACTCGGACGAATTTGATCAACAATTACCTGGGACTCTTTATAACTCTCAAAATACATATTGTAATCATAACAATGGATTCTGGCTCCAAAAAATGCGTCCTATTGTTACTCTTTGTGATATATATATTATTTTTTAATGTAAATGTGAATAATTTCTTTCACAGTGACGTCAATCAACTTGTAAACACATACATACTGTACATATTTACATACATACAGTACATACATAGACACACACACATAAACCCTCACACACACACACACACACACACACACACACACACACACACACACGGCATCTCAATAAAGCAACAGAGATGAAGGAAGCGCTGCCTTGGGCGGAGGGAGGAAGAGGGGAGGAGGAACGGGAGGAGGGATGTTAGGGAGGAGGGATGCTAGGGAGGAGGAAGGGTGGAGGGAGGGATTTTGGAGGAGAAAATGGGGAGGAAAAGGTAGAGAGGGGAGTAAAGGGGTACAGGAGGAGGGAGGGAGAGTGGAGGGAAGAGGAAGTCCAATATGAACCAAAAGCGAGACATTTTTATATATATATGCACATAACTCGGACTTTTTCCCTACACTCGTATGTAAAAGATCATTCATTCATTCTCAATTCTTTTTTCTTTACTGAAATTGAAGTTTTATTTTTCACTCTGATTCTTGTGTAGTGAAGTTTTATCCGACGGTCTTATTTTTAACTTATCTCTCTACCAGCTATGAATTTTATAGTTAATGTGTACTACTGAGTCTAACAAATGCTTCTGGTTGGAACGAATTACCTAATATATATGTATTATGTTTATATATTGTGATGACTGGCAAGGTTATATGTGCCTCCTTATCCCTTCCCCCACACCCCCACCCACATCCACACCCCACACCGCTACCTCGTCATATGTTCCGTCCGCCGAGGCAAGTTTGTGTTACCCCTGGCTAAGTCATATCAAAGGCTTCTCTCCTAAAAGTTAAAGTTTTAATTACTAGCTTCCAATAACCGACGAACTACAGGCGGAAGAGGGAGGCTGTGTGTGTGTGTCTTGGTTCAGAGTTTATGTACAAGCAAACAAAAGTCTTCTCTCAACCTAAAAATTTCCTATAAAAGTCAGAAGTCTCCAGAACGATGAGAATTCTTTGTTAACGATGAGAATTTTTTGTTAACGATGATGGCGTTTTTTACGTTATTGAGACAAAATTAATGAGGATGACGTTATATGGAGGTGATGAACGAGGTGTTATAGCTACTGAGAACGCGTGTGTGTGTGCGTGTGCGTGTGTGTGTGTGTGTGTGTGTGTCAAGCCAGGCTAGAAGCTCCTACCAAACATTTCTTCACACTCTTAATATTTTCATTAGCTTATAACTTTTTTTTTTAATTCCCGTAAGATCAATAACTAACTCATTTCTATATCATTAAACAGTACGAATCTATAAACGAATGGCTATATTTATTTATATTTTAATGTTGTATAATTATGAGAATATATAGACTCATTGAGGGGAAATTATAGCAGTAAATAATATGCATCACAAGACAGTCGGTGAGGCTGTGCAATACCCTGAGCGTATTCAGTGTTGGTACGTATGACATTGTTGCAAATATATCGTCTAATAGCAAATAGTTTTAAAGTCATATAATAGCAAATGATTTTAAAGGCATAGTCTAATAGTAAATAGTACAGGTTTGTTATCGTTTGTTATTGTTTTAAAGGTTTAACGCTGTATTAAACTTTTGTGTTCTGGTAAAATATTGTCTTGCGGGAATCATAGGAATAATAGCAATATCCTATAGATGGTAAGGAGAAGACTATGAAGGTAAATGACATCAAATTCTTCTTAAGGAGGAATTGTTTAACCCTAAAGTGCTATTACGTGTACTAGCTGGAGAGGGTTAATAGCATTAGATAATATTTCCCGGGGGAGATATTTTAGCGAGAAATAGTGTTTCGTTTATGATTTATTTAAACGAGAGATGGCGCTGTATGCTAGGACGGCAAGCAGGCCAGGCAGCAGCAGCAGTCCGTCAGTCAGTACCACTTGTTGCTCGCTGCACTACACAACCCTCCCTCATGCTTCAACTTTAACCGGAGTCATGAGCCTCGACCACCCTGCATAGCGTCGTTCTCTCTCTCTCTCTCTCTCTCTAGCTCTCTTTCCCTCCCTCTCAAGTCCTCCTCTCACCCCTGCCTCCACCTTTCCCTCTCTCACCTGTCACCCACTTCCACCCTCTTTCTTCATCCATCCATCTATATAGTTATCCATATATTTCTATCTCTTACCATCCAATCTCTCTCATTCTCTCTCACTCACTCTCTCACTTACCGAGGATATTAATGACGTGGGTCCTTGATACGCCCCTGAGAGAAGCAGAATTGTCCGCCCTACATTCCACCTTTGTCTCCTTATCGTTGTGTTGCTTGATTAGTTTTCGGGTGAGCTTGGAAGCGGTGACCCAGCCTCCTTCCTTGTCCTCAGTCACCATCGATGTAGCTGAACTGACTGACTTGCCTGGTGAGGGATAGAGAGGAGGAGGAGGATGTTTTATGCTTTTGTGGTAGAGAGAGAGAGAGAGAGAGTGAGAGAGAACAGCATAGAAAAATATCATAGACAGACAAACAGACAGAAACAAGGCATAAAAAAGAGTATATAAAAATTGATAAACGTAATTATAAGCCAAACCCCCAAAAATGGACGTATTAATGTTAAATAAAGGGAGAATGAAACGAGGGAATAGCAGAGATAAATAAACGAGAAAAATGAAACAAGACAAGAGGATAGAGGAACAGCGAACGAGGGAGAGACTTATCACTGGTAAAAGCGAATGAAAGATTTTGTCAAGGCTTATAAAGGGGGAGATGTTACTCTGATATGAACCTTGGGTCGTGTTGGCTCAAAGGGGGAAGTTGTTTGTCTGTGTGTGTGTGTGTGTGTGTGTGTGTGTGTGTGTGTGTGTGTGTGTGTGTGGGTGAAAGAGATAATAGATTAGGAGAGAGAGACAGAGAGAGAAAGTGAGAGAGAGAGAGAGAGAGAAAGTGAGAGAGAGAGAGAAAGTGAGAGAGAGAGAGAGAAATCTCCTTCCTTTAATAAAACTACAAAAAAATAAATAAAATATATCCCTCTGGCAATTGACAATAACAAAAAATAAATAATCACTTTCCTCCCCCACACATGAGCAAGTCACCTGGAAGCTGCCTTTTACACTCACCTTGAACGATCCAGGTGATAGTGGCTGGGGGGTTAGCAGGTGCAGTAACACAGGTAAGGGTATACTCATCATCAAGGGCTACAGCGGCTGGCCCAGTAATGTCAACACGAGTGGGAGGATCTGTAACGAGATATAGTCAAGATTATACGGGTTAGGTTAGGTTAGATTAGGGTTAGGTTAGATTAGGATTAGATTAGGGTTAGGTTAGATTAGGGTTAGGTTAGATTAGGGTTAGGTTAGGCTAGGTTAGGTTAGATTAGGGTTAGGTTAGATTAGGGTTAGGTTAGATTGGGTGAGAGTGAAGGGGTGAATTTATGTCTTTTACACAAACAAAATAAAAGTTTAGTCTTACAAAATATGTACAGGTTACAAAAAATAAAATGTGTTATATTTAGGTACAGGTTACGTAAGTGATGACGTGCTATTTGAGGTATGAGTTACATAGAGAAGGAAGCGTTATCTCTAGGTCCAGGTTACATAGAGGAGGAAGTCACTATCTCTAGGTCCAGGTTACATAGAGGAGGAAGTCGTTATCTCAAGGTCCAGGTTACATAGAGGAGGAAGTCGTTATCTCTCGGTATACTGTAGGTACAGACCCTCGGATATAACGGACTTTCCTCTATATATAGTCCGTTAATTAGAGGTTTCACGGTAAATAGCGAACATTATCCCGAACACAGATTAAGTGAAGGATTGGAGGTATGGATTGGTGATTAGCGTTAACGACCTGATTGTAACACCTCTACAGTATACAGACAAAGAGAGAGACAGACAGACAGACAGAGAGACAGACAGACATACAGACAGACAGACAGACAGACAGAGACAGCGATATAGAAAGAGAGAGAGAAGAAAGGGTATATAAACACATTCAGAGATAGAGAATGAAAGATGCAGACAGACAGACAGACAGACAGACAGACAGACAGACAGACAGGAAATAGATTCAGAAACTATGGAGAGACATTGAGCTGCTTTGTCATGTCTCAGGTGTTAGTGCTAATTAAAGGTGAGAGGCAGTGTACCAGCCAGCCAGGTAGGTCACCTTACGAGAAGCAGAATAAAACTCGTGAACTATTGTGTCAAAGATCAGGTAAAGGTGTAATCTTAAGGTAATTTTTTGTCGTAAGATTAGTGAGAACCTTTGAGAAGCGCTATTCCTCTATGACGTAGAGTAAAGTTATCCAATTATAAAAAGTTCTCAGACTTCCAATATTGAGTTAGTGTAACCTAAGTACCCTTGAGAAACTCTTTATGATGAAATTAATTTAGTCAGATGGGTATTCGCATTACTCGGTTAAATGGAAAATTCAACTTAGTATAATGTTAGAATACTTTAAGGTAATTGTCTTATATTTCCCCTTATGAAGAAAATATAACAAGTCTTGAAGTTTAGTGAAAATAGATCAGGTTACAGGGGTTAATGATATGTGGGAGGGAGAGGACCACTAATAAGGTGAGTCTTATATTGTATTTGGTTTTGACAGAATTTCTCTGGTTGGTTTATGGTGAAGACTTGGCTGCGAACGATGGCTTATATAGTTCTGATGGCGTATGGTGAGGTGGTGTACAGTGACAAGTTAGCTCTCTCTCTCTCTCAACTTACAGTGGACGGTGAGGGTGACGTTGATGGTGTAAGGCCTGGTGAGGAGGTCACTAGAGACGCGACACTCGTACACAGCGCCGTCCTCCTCCCTTGAAGCGGTCACTTGCTGGCTGACGAAGACGCCGCCAGAGGCTCTCATCTGTCTGGCAGGGTAGGCGCTGGTCACCGTGCCGTTATTCTTGATGCGGTTGTTGGCGGCGTTGTTGAGGGGACGCCCATGACGGTACCAGATGACCCATGGGCTTGGGTTACCTCCCAGCACGTGGCAGACGATAAAGCGACTCTCTCCTGAACGAAGGACTTCACCTGTCCTGTACTCGCTAATTACAGGTCGACCTGGTGGATCTGTGCAGGTAAGAGATATTATGTTAGGAAAAACTCTTGATTATATCTTTCGAGTTATAAAGCTAAAAAAGTGATCTGATTTAATTTATAACTTCAAAGACTTGGTAAAGAGATCTGATATAATGCCCCCAGCCGCCACACACACTGTAGATGAACCTAAACTTTGTGAGGAGAAAAAAAAGTTGAAGTTTCCTGTTATTATATCAACCGAGAGAGACCTGTGTGTTGTGGCTCCCTGGCCGTTGATGGTCAGTGAGTCACCAGCGATATTAATTATCAGACACATCATGGAGAGTCATAGACGCATATGCAAACTCCAAGGAATTACATTAAACGTCTCCTTGAATGTTTTGATGGCAGACGACAAGGATGAGGATGTGTTCTAGTGGGTGATGTAACCAGCACAGCTCCTTCAACATGACGGTGTACGTGTGTGGTAGAAGAGTTCCAGGAACAATGATAAAAACAACGTGTTGTGTAACTCCTTCTGGGTATAATCATGCGACACTCATTCGTATTAACTGGTAGAACATTCATTATATCTTTGTGAGGTAACTGAATGTGTATTATATTACGACGATATACAGGCTGCAGGCGCCTAGTGGATACAGTACTGGCAGTGTGTCCTAAAGTCCGCTGGTCCGATTCTGGGTCTCTCTTACTCCACCCAGTTGTAAATGGCTACCTAAACATTGAGGTTACTATTGGTCTTGAGGATCAACGTCTACCGCCTATTATTGATAAGGCACAATTATCTCACGCACTTGATACACCTTCAACAGTGAGTCAGGACAAAAGTTACGGTGTTACGGAAAAAAACACAACTTGGGCGCCATCGTTTGAGTCTCGTTAATAAGACACAGGTCACTTTCCTTTGTCAGGTTCCTGGAAGCCGTCAACCTCTGCCTCTCATTCATTCCTAGAGTCTTAAAACTAAATCATCACCAATATTCTCTCTCTGTCCCTTTCTCTCTCTCTCTCTCAATCATCTTTTTAATTACTTCAATGAATAATTTAAGGCATTACTGTTGTTACGGAGTTTTTATTTATCTGAACAGAGTTTTTTAGTTATGTCGATATTTGCCTCCAATTAACAAACAGACGATGACCGAAAAAATATGATGAAAGCACAGAAGAAAAAAATACCATTGATAAAAATACTTGATACAGCAGTGATGTGTAAAATGAAGGTCTGTGGCAGAATTATTTTAGAACAAACACAGACAGACAGACAGACAGACAGACAGACAGACAGACAGTAAATGAATCATTGTAGAGAGAGGGCAGAGTGTTGCACGAGTTGCCATGGGAACGTGAGGAGGTATTTTGTGACAGAGGTATATTGACATACTAAGCCTCAGTTTACACCTCGCTCAAGTCTCTGATGCATTTTACTGCAGGATATAATGAAGCTGCCAGGAAAAGTGTTAACTAAAGACACCGTAACACCGGACACTCACGGAAGACGGCTAGGTTGACGGACGCGATGATGGGACTAGTGGAGTACTTGAGGGCGGGGTGGATGGCCCTGCAGGAGTATTTGCGGCCGTCATCACCAGACTGAGGCCGTAGGTGCAGGTGACTCCTCATATTCCACATCCTGGCGTGTTGTCCCGGCTCGACTACTTCCTGGTGACGGCCTGACGGTGATGATACAGTGAAGTGAGTTTGTTAGGAAGACAAGAAAACACACGAGAGTTGCGTAAAATCTGAAGAAAATAGAAACACGAGAATTTTGCACCTTAGCTAATGTAGTGTGTGTGTGTGTGTGTGTGTGTGTGTGTGTGTGTGTGTGTGTGTGTGTGTGTGTACATACTGTTTTTGTGTTAGTATTTGTTATTGTTGTTGTTAAATTATGGTTTCTTTTTATTTGTTTTCTTACCAATTTTGTATCGAAAAATAAAAAAATTGTTTATGGTGGCCTAGAAGATCTGTAACTTGTTTGAATCAACATAAACAAGGACTGTAACTTACATAAATCAACATAAACAAGCAGGTGACTTACTTCGGTCAATCCTTATGTTGTCTCTGTACCAAGCGACAGTAGGGGCTGGTCGGGCATCAATCACCAGGCATTCTAGCTTGAGTTTGGATCCTTCCATGACCTCCACCAGGGCGCCGTCACCCCAGCCCACCATCACGATACTTGTGGGTGGCACTGTCGAGAGGGAGAGAGATAAGGGAAGTTATTGGAGGGAAGTAGGAGGGTAGGACTGGCATGTGTGAGGGAGAGGGATAAGGGAAGTTATTGGAGGGAAGTAGGAGGGTAGGACTGGCATGTGAGAGGGAGAGAGATAAGGGAAGTTATTGGAGGGAAGTAGGAGCGTGGGACTGTCGTGTGTGAGGGTGACGGCGATAAAGGAAGTTACTGAAGGGAAGTAGGAGCGTGGGACTGTCGTGTGTGATTATAAATAGAGGGAGGACAGTGGAGGGAAGTGGAAGTAAGTGTAGAGGTAAGTGAAGGGCAGTGGAGGGAAGTAGGAGAGGGAAGTGTGTTTTCAGTTCCTGTATTTATAAATGAAGTTGTGTTTTGTTATTCTAGAAATGACAGTCAACATAAACTCTCATTATTTACCAACATAACGCACTGACATGTAACCACTATCTACCACCACTAACCTTCCTCCACCTACCACCATCACCACCACCACTAACCTTCCTACACCTACCACCATCACCACTAACCTTCCTCCACCTACCACCATCACTACCACCACTAACCTTCCTACACCTACCACCATCACCACTAACCTTCCTACACCTACCACCATCACTACCACCACTAACCTTCCTCCACCTACCACCATCACTACCACCACTAACCTTTCTCCACCTACCACCATCACCACCACCACTAACCTTCCTACACCTACCACCATCACTACCACCACTAACCTTCCTACACCTACCACCATCACTACCACCACTAACCTTCCTACACCTACCACCATCACCACTAACCTTCCTACACCTACCACCATCACTACCACCACTAACCTTCCTACACCTACCACCATCACTACCACCACTAACCTTCCTACACCTACCACCATCACTACCACCACTAACCTTCCTACACCTACCACCATCACCACCACCACTAACCTTCCAACACCTACCACCATCACTACCACCACTAACCTTCCTACACCTACCACCATCACTACCACCACTAACCTTCCTACACCTACCACCATCACCACCACCACTAACCTTCCTACACCTACCACCATCACCACCACCACTAACCTTCCAACACCTACCACCATCACTACCACCACTAACCTTCCTCCACCTACCACCATCACCACTAGCCTTCCTACACCTACCACCATCACTACCACCACTAACCTTCCTACACCTACCACCATCACCACCACCACTAACCTTCCTACACCTACCACCATCACCACCACCACTAACCTTCCTACACCTACCACCATCACCACCACCACTAACCTTCCTACACCTACCACCATCACACCACTAACCTTCCTACACCTACCACCATCACTACCACCACTAACCTTCCTACACCTACCACCATCACCACCACCACTAACCTTCCTACACCTACCACCATCACTACCACCACTAACCTTCCTACACCTACCACCACCACCACTAACCTTCCTACACCTACCACCATCACCACTAACCTTCCTACACCTACCACCATCACTACCACCACTAACCTTCCTACACCTACCACCACCACCACTAACCTTCCTACACCTACCACCATCACTACCACCACTAACCTTCCTACACCTACCACCATCACTACCACCACTAACCTTCCTACACCTACCACTATCACTACCACCACCAACCTTCCTCCACCTACCACCATCACTACCACCACTAACCTTCCTACACCTACCACCATCACCACTAACCTTCCTACACCTACCACCATCACCACTAACCTTCCTACACCTACCACCATCACTACCACCACTAACCTTCCTACACCTACCACCATCACTACCACCACTAACCTTCCTACACCTACCACCATCACCACCACCACTAACCTTCCTACACCTACCACCATCACTACCACCACTAACCTTCCTACACCTACCACCATCACTACCACCACTAACCTTCCTCCACCTACCACCATCACTACCACCACCAACCTTCCTCCTCTATTACTACTAACCTAACCTAACCTAACCTAAAATGACTTACCCATAACAGTAACGTTGGCACCTGACCAGATGGCCTCGTTGGTGGCACTAGGTCCTACTTGGCACTGGTACTCGCCATCGTCCTCGAGGGTGGCACCACGGATGACTAAATGGTGTTCGCCGGTCTCTTCGTCACCCACATACTGGTACCGAGGATAACCAGGTACCGTCCGTTCAAACCCTACCGAGGAGAAAACAGTATAGGTTAGGTTACGTTAGGTTAGGTTAGATTAGGTTAGGTTAGGTTAGGTTAGGTTTTTAATATGAGGAGGAGGAGTAGGAGGAGGGGCAGGAGGAAAATATTGATGACTTTCCAAACTTTTTCAATGGAATGAAAGTTGATCGTGTGGGTCGAGATTAAAGTATTAATTTCTCATAATATGTCTTGTTTTTTGTTAGTTTCCTGAAGTTTCGTAAATCAATATGCCCCCCCCCCCACCCCCCCATCAAGTGTCCCCCACCCTTATCAAGTCATCGTATTGAAGGGGTTAATTTCCTGTACAGATTCACTCATTATATCTTTACTGTCCGCCCTTCACAAAATTCCTCACCTCACCTCACCTCACCTCATCTCGCCTAACAAATATAAACACAATAAACCACAGTCAATACTCGAATAAAACAAAACATGATGAAAAAACACAGATTAAACCATCATTAGCCATAGACTCACGAATCATGACGAGACTATAAGAAACTTAAACCTTTATAAATCAATCAACAAACAATAGACTATCGCAAGTATCCAGGGAGTCTCAAGAGCAGGAACAGTAGCGGAGGTAATATACACTCAGTCAGGGAGTCTCAAGAGCAGGAACAGTAGCGAAGGTAATATACACTCAGTCAGGGAGTCTCAAGAGCAGGAACAGTAGCGGAGGTAATATAGTGAGCGAGGCGGCACTCCAGTCAGGGAGTTATGAAATTCCTTCCTCGGCGTTTACACGAAGATTCTTTAGGAATGTTGTGAATGTTGGACGCCAGTTAGTGTAGGTGCTACGATACATGAACACAAGCTTGCCAGGTATTGTAGGCGCTGCGATACAACAACTCTGAAGATTCCATCATTATTTACTCGTGGTGAAAGCGAAGTGAAAATTGGTCATAGACTGTGGCCGTAAGCTGAGTTAGAGGCAGTGCGGATACAGTACACTACATGCACAAGAGACAGCCAGTATGGCCGGTGCTGTATCCCATTACCTTCATTGTCTCAATTGTAAAGTTTGATATCCACTTACTTACTTACTTACTTACTTTTTTTACTTATTTACTTAATTGTAAATATTATACCTGTGTTTGCACCTGAGCTTGTAACAGGCGTATTGGTCTTTGATATTTTTTTATATAATTTCGATAACACATTATAATGACCCGGAAAATACTGTACTGATAACTGTACTAAACTTGCATAGGTGTTACATTCCCTTAATCCTCCTCTACGTTAACCTTTAATCGGTAAAACACCAACTAAATAACTAATCTAAACATAAATAAAAAACCACTTCTTAAATATCTATATATATCGATTTTTTGAAGCCATTTGTTCCTTCAAGTCAATTCTCACGTTTTTCAATTTTCTTTCGTGTAGGAATGTTAAGTGGTGCTCCGTGGTAAACACTACTCCATAAGGTTTGGTCGAGGTTTATAATGAGAGGTGAATGTATAAGGGCTGAACAATAATAAGACAGGAAACTCTCCCCAGCGCCATCTACCAGTAATCTCCCCAGCGTCATCTACCAGTAATCTCCCCAGCGCCATCTACCAGTAATCTCCCCAGCGCCATCTACCAGTAATCTCCCCAGCGTCATCTACCAGTAATCTCCCCAGCGTCATCTACCATTAATCTCCCCAGCGCCATCTACCAGTAATCTCCCCAGCGCCATCTACCAGTAATCTCCCCAGCGTCATCTACCAGTAATCTCCCCAGCGTCATCTACCAGTAATCTCCCCAGCGCCATCTACTAGTAATCTCCCCAGCGCCATCTACCAGTAATCTCCCCAGCGTCATCTACCAGTAATCTCCCCAGCGTCATCTACCTAGCAGTATGGCGACTAATCTCGGCTCCACAACACGTAACATTACCCCGTTGCTCTCTCTCTCTCTCTCTCTCTGTCTCTCTCTCTCTCTCTCACCAAAAATTCACTAAAAATCGGAAACGTCACTGGGGGGGGGGGGGGGGGGTGACCACAGTGTCCATAAGGTTGGTTCCATACTGTGAAGGTAACGGTCCTGACGCTCTTATGGTCTCTGTATTCTGGGGGAGTGGGAGAGGGGGAAGGAGGAAGGAGAGACAGAGAGAGAGAGACAGAGAGAGAGACAGTAGAGACTCTCCTCTTTAACTCTCACACCTCCATTGTCTCATCAACTAATATTTACTCATTTTTTTTTCCTACATCAAACTCCTATCAATGCGGTGTTAACTTTTCTACACGAGGTGAATGTCACAGTTCGTCCTGGTAAAAAAAAAAATAATAATAATAATAATTACTCCCCGCAACACAGAGGTAGAACAATTGTGTTGGTTTGTATAGATGTGATATAAAATGTATTGATTAAAAAAAACAAAACACAAAAATGTTGGTCTGTTTCTTATGAGTTACAATGAGGGGTGGGGAAAAAAGTTTATTATTTATGGCTACTATGAAATCAGACATTATTCCTCACGTGTGTTATAGATCGATGTCTGAATTGATGGATTTTATTGTATGTTTATAATGCCTGTGTGTTGAGGGGCATTGTTAAGTTAGACAATAACACTGTGTTCTTCCTATACGACAACTATACTG
>CAUDMG010002375.1:550000-552500 GCA_958450375.1 Homarus gammarus | reverse complement strand
GTGATTTATTCCGCTATATTTTTAGGTCATTAGGTGATTAAGGAATTTTACCCAGGTAGGTAATGATCAGTGAACCTAAGCCAACGAAAGACAAACAAAGGTTTAATTGTGTTATATATTCACTTCCTCATTCAGACACAGGTTAAGAAAAAAGTCTGAAGGATTAAATCATTTCGTTTGTTTGTGGAAGAGGTGATTCTTATGGCCAGGGACAGAAGCTCACTCCAACACGTACAGAAATATACAGTGATGGTTAGGTTATGTTAGGCTAGGTTAGGTTAGGTTAGGTTTTGATGCATTATAACGAGTGAGTGTTAGTAGCGGATGATGAAACAGGCATTAGGTTAGGTTAGGTTAGGTTAGGTTAGGTTTTGATGCATTATAACGAGTGAGTGTTAGTAGCGGATGATGAAACAGGCATTAGTGAGTTGTTAATAATGATCTATGTGAACACTAGCAGAGAAAAACACTAAGTCAGGGTAAAGATGTTTGGTATATAATTACATAATAGAATATATATAAAATTCATTATTAAAATAAAGAAATATTGGTCTCACTTAACTACTCATTGTAACATTATTGTCTATGATATATTTCTTAAACACACTTAATGTTAACAATAAAACATAAAGAAGAAAATACGTTTTTTTATATTAAAGAAAAATAATCAAATAAATCATAAATTATTGAAAATTTAGAAGAAAAAATCTAGAATATGAATCATTTAATATCAATACAACATTCCAGGTAATCTATTAATTGATTTATAATAAGGTATAATGATGAAAACAATACACTATTAAATACTGAGAAATTAAACCAAATTAACTCATGAATTATTTGACCCCAAGAGACTCGACCATAGGAAAGATTATAGTATGGTAGACTTGGGAGGCTACAGTAAGAGAGAGAGAGAGAGAGAGAGAGAGAGAGAGAGAGAGAGAGAGAGAGAGAGAGAGAGAGAGAGAGAGAGAGAGAGAGAGAGAGATTTCCTGTTGGCTAAAATACAAAAGAAAAACTCTCAGAGAAGTGAGTTTAATCCCTGTGTTTTGTGTGCACCTGCAGACCACATTTGTTTATGAATGATTTATGTATGAATATTATGTATAAATGTTTGTATATGTATATAGATCAGTAAATTGACGTATACATGCATAAATGTATAGATATTCATATGCTAAGAAATAGGAGTTAAAAATCGTTATAGAGTGAAACTTGGCCACACACACACACACACACACACACACACACACACACACACACACACACACACACACACACACATACACATGAAAGGATCCGTCCCCCTCAAGGCAGATAACTGTTTAAAATTAGTGTAGAATATAACAGGTGGACGAGGGAACACGGCTCAGGCTTAATTACTTTTACCTGTTCCCTCTGTGTGAGATAGAGGACAGGTGGGGGAGAGAGAGGGGAAAGTGAGGGAAGCTGAGCGGGTGTTAGAGGGGGGAAAACAATGGTAAGGATAACAGAGGGGAAAAATCGACCGCAAATATAACTCACCCGATTAAATGTAATCCTACCCTAAAAAAAATTATCCGACCCAAAAAATATCCGATAAAAAAATATCCGACCCAAAAAAAGTACCCGACTAAAAAAAGTATCCGGCCAGAGATTATATAATATCCCATTATAACTACCTATAGGTGTTAATTTATACGGTATATCATGTAGTTATTTATTTATATCATGTAGGTATATAACATGACTTGATAACATGATAAGGGACCTTCTCTGTCTTTCCTATCGTGAACACAGGAGAGATAACCAGAGTGAGAGGTAGAGAGTAATGATGAAAGGTTAGGTTAGGTTAGGTTAGGTTAAAGGTCACTCATGATTATTTATACTTCCATCTCCTCAACAAAGGAGCGTCTCAACTATCTCCCATAATCTCTCACTATCTCCCATTATCTCTTACTATCTCCCATTATCTCTCACTATCTCCCATTATCTCTCACTATCTCCCAGTATATCTCATTATCTCCATCATATCATAATAACTAATTCATCCTCTCAAGGTTAATGTCATTTTTTTCCTTTCAAACCAAATAAGAATTATCAGGAAGTGCAATAATTAGCCTCCGTGAAGCTCATTAACCTGTGCTCACATGTTATCAAGTTGCATTGTGTGTGTGTGTGTGTGTGTGTGTGTGTGTGTGTGTGTGTGTGTGTGTGTGTGTGTCTTCCTGGGTACAAACACTTACACTATCCCTTAATTACCAAAAACTAATCCAGGTATTTTTGCCTTAATTACCAAAAATAATTCAGGTATTTTTCCTTAATTACTTAAAGGTATTATAGGTATATCCCCTTAAGTATAAAGAACCATTACAGGTATTTACCCTCATTATTAAAAGCTATTATCAGTATTTTTCCTTAATTACATGAACGATTCGAATCAGACCACCAAATGCGTTGTTACATTTCTGATAATTATGAATTTTGTTATAAAAATTTTTCTTCTTGTCCATTCAACGAT
>CAUDMG010002375.1:522500-547500 GCA_958450375.1 Homarus gammarus | reverse complement strand
AGGTATAATTATTAACACCTGTGAGTAATTAAAGAAAACACGTGTATTTTATTGCACCCGTATACTTGTCCCCTTTGGTTGCACCTGTAATAAACACATTTGATTCTTGACAGGTGTGAGAGAGTGTGTTGAGAGATGCCCGTAATGTTTTAAGTGACAATTAAGAAACTTTTGTGTTGTAGGATGTAAGTGAAGAAGGAAATACAAACCAGCAACACATACAACAGCAAGGAAGAGAGAGCGAGAGACAAAGAGACATATAGACTGAGACAGATAGACAAAAGAGAGACAGAGAAAGACACAAACAGACCGACATAACAAACACAAAAAAAAAAAAATACAAAATAAAACAAAGAGAAACAAACAGACAAGTACAACAAATAAAAATCATTATACTTGGCAATGGAGAACCAATACAAACAGCCACGATAAAGTTTGGAGACTGTATCTTAGGCAATAAAGCCCCTCCTTGTGGTCATAGTTTGTGTACACGAAGAGTTTAGTGGGTCATAAGTTGTGCCTCGCTGGTACTTATCGACTGTAACTTGTGCCACTAAAGTCAGGAGATGAAAATGTTGTGAACGCTAGTGAGGATAGGAAGGAAGGGTGACAGTGGAAGAGGGAGAAGGAGGTGGGGAATGAGAGAGAAAGAGAGAGAGAGAGAGACGAGGAATCCATATCTAATGTACTATAATATTCCAATAATGAAACCAAACCCTTCCTACAATATTTATATGAATAATAACTAACAGACAAATATTCACTCATTAAAGTTTCCGATTTTTATTGACAGAAAACTGGAAATATGTTTCTAAGACCATTCCACACAAAGCTATTAAAGTCACTTACCCTTCCATTAAACAAATAAATAAATAAATAAATATATAAATAAATAAATAAATCAATAAATCATCTCCCTAATTGATCATTTTTCAGTAAATTGAGTCGAGGTATTTTGGGTAAATTATTTATCATGTTAAAGGTGGAATCTTTTTAATTTTTTCTTGGTAGGTCGAGTTTCAATTTGGCCACAGGAGATGAAGGTACAAAGATGATGCGGAGGAGGAAGAGGGAGGGGAGGAAGAGGATAAGGGTGATGAGAGAATGAGGACAAGAGTGGGAGGACAAGAAGAAAGAGGAAATGAGATGGAGAAGGAGGAAGAAGGGGGGGGTGAAAGAGGAGTAGAAAGATAAGAAAGCAGAAGATGAAGAAGACAAGGGAGACGAAAGGTAGGCTAAAAGGGAGAAGGAGGAAAGAAGAAGAAGAAGAATAAAGAAAGATAGAAAAATAACAGATGAATATAGACAAAGAGAAAACTGGAAAAAATCAAGAAAAACAAATAATTAATAGAAAATAAATAATAAAAAAATAAAAAATTTAAAAAAAATTAAAAAAATAAATAAAATCCAAAAAATAAAAATAAAAGAGACAGAATTGTGATTGCAGAAATAAACATGAAAATGTAAATCAGGAGAAGAGACGGGATGGAATACATCAAGGTGAGTGACGTGTAATTAGCGTAGGTAGGCAGGTGTGTGTGTGTGTGTGTGTGTGTGTGTGTGTGTGTGTGTGTGTGTGTGTGTGTGTCTGTGTCCCTATCACCTCCAGATGAGAGGAAGAAACTTACCCTAAAATCCTTGAAAATTTCCGGTCGTTTCGATTCATTTATGGTCAGAGAAAGAGAGAGGGGGGGGGTGGGGGGGTGAGAGAGGGGAGAAAGGAAAGAGAAAAAGAGAGGATAGAAAATGAAAGAAAGAGAGAGGGAGTAGAGGGGAAGAGAAAGTATAGAATGAGAGGAAAAAGAGTATAAAAAGATAAAAAATGGTAGAGAGCGAGGAAAAAGGGTAGACAAAGAGTAAAGAAAGAAAGAAAGAAAGTAAGAAAGAAAGTAAGAAAGAAAGAAAAAAAGAAAGCTAGCAGTTGGGTGAAGGTCACACAAACTCTCGCTTCCAACAACTTTTTCATAAAACACTGTGAATTCATTTACCGAGAGAGAGAGAGAGAGAGAGAGAGAGAGAGAGAGAGAGAGAGAGAGAGAGAGAGAGAGAGAGAGAGAGAGTGTGTGTGTTTATGAGATTTAACTTCTGTATTGAATGTTTTTTCCATTCATTCACTCACACGCATACACACACACACACACACACACACACACTCCTAAACTCAACTTTGACGGAAAATATAGAGCCATGACCACATAAAAGAATATTGTAATTGAAGTGAGTTTAAAGTAATTCACGTGAGCTTAAAACAATAACATGTATTCATTTTACGTAATTCCTATATAGTTATTTTTTATTCATGTCAAGAAAAACAAACAATGTAATTTAAGAGAACATAAAGTAATGTATTGATAATAACAGACCAGATAAATGAGAGAGAAAATACGTTGCCAACAAAGGAATGCAAAGGAGAAATCAATTCACCTTATTTCACTCTAACTCAACGTGACCTGATTTGACCTTATTAAAAATCTTAACTAATGACCCTTGTGCTGGTAGTTTCGGCTCTAGAGGCTTAAACACATTACTAAACAACATCATGTTTACACTAGATGTGGTCACCATGGCAAGAGTTAATGAGCTTCAAGGTTATAATAACAATACCTGCACCACCAACCACAAGTCAGAACACATTATCAACATATCCTCGAACCAATCAACGTTCTCCTCTCAAACTAATCCTCCGAGTTAGCCAATCCCCTTATATTTAACATAACCTTCAGGAGGAAAATACACACAAACGAACACAATTATAATCGTCTGGGTAATATGCAGTATCCGAACCCCGACTTGGGAGTTGGTGGCAAAATGCTCTCCTCTCTGACGGCACAAAAACTCAATTCCGAATTCAATTTAACTTTGTAGTCATGAAGCAATTATATGTAATGAAATACTCGTTTTGGCCTTCATCTTCTTTCTGGGAGGATCAGGATGGTTGAAAGTCCTTATTAATGTTAAAGGATTTGTGATCCTACGAGAGACTGCAGGGAAGAGGAAAGTATAGCCCAGTTATTCATTCTTACTGTATGGATATTCTGAGTCTTGTTTCATAAGTCATTTCTAAAACAATTTTGACTTACCTCACAGATACAAGTGTTTCATATATTATCTCTGAACAGTGTGAGTGAGAGGCACAATTGTTCAGGAATATTCTCACTATTTTTCACATCTTAACTCACATATTTTCAGGTTCTCGTTTTATGTTAAATATTAAAATGACAGCAGTTTTATGCATGGCTTTGATAGATATTATAAACGTTTAGATTACAAGATTTATAACACAGAAACGTTTTATTTCCTTCCATTCATTGTGATTTTGTTCTTTAAATTCTTTGTAGACGAAAAATCCGGAATCCACGAAAGAAAAATCAGATTAATGAAAAATACAGGAGTTCTACAACAACAACAACAACTTCTGAGCTAAAATACAAAACCGTAACTTCTACAAAATTTCAGCAAAATGAAACAAAAAATCGTAACTTCAACAGAAACTTCAGCTCAATGGAATAAAACAAAAAAATGACTTCAATGACTTCACTCTCTTCAGGACACAATCTCAGGTAAGTGGAGCCATTATTTGTTTTGCTTCAATTGATTTCCTAGACGTCACCTACTAAGGTCACGTAGGCCAATTAGGTAAGTTCTCAGGGTAATTAACTTAGGAATGACGTCACTGAAGACTCGATAAATGAGTTTAACTTTAGTAAGATTGAGGCTTTGATTAAGGTGCAGCGTCTGTGGTATAATTATGATAGAGAGAGAGAGAGAGAGAGAGAGAGAGAGAGAGAGAGAGAGAGAGAGAGAGAGAGCTATTCGGATGGTCGAGCAGAATAGTCACAAATAATAATAATAATAATAATAATAATATTCATTTGTCCAGAAATTCTATACTTACACTAATATTTATGACTTAGTTTCAGGGGTAACCTTTATATTATTTATGTCCAATTTTCTATTGTGGTTTCTTAATTCAGCGTTATAATTTTAAGTGTTTTCAAGAGTGTTATTATTATTATTATTATTATTATTATTATTATTATTATTATTATTATTATTATTATTATTATTATTATTATTGCTGTTGTTGTTGTTGTTGTTGTTGTTGTTGTTGTTGTTGTTGTTGTTGTTGTTGTTGTACAGGACACCTCACGCCCCTTAACCGTTCACTTACTCTCACAAGAAACAAAAACAAATATATTCTTGTCTCACCTCCAGCTGACAGGAGACTCTGGACTATAACAATGTAGGTAATAAATAATTCTGTTACGGATCAAAGTGCAGAGGTCTATGTTGCCTCGGTAACTAACACACACACACACACACACACACACACACACACACTCTGACATCCCGTTTTCAATCCCAATATACGTGTCGACACCTTTTTGATTTATCTTACAATTTTTCGGATACATCTGACCATTTTCTTTATATTTACCATCACAAAATAGTTTACCAAGGTCGTTTTTAATATTGAGGTATGTAATATAACGTATATATATTAACCTAACCTAACCTAACCTAACCAAACCTAACCTAACCTGGTAAGTATAAAAGCAAAAATAAGTGTTTTAGATAGATGATATATATTTCGTCTTTAATAATTATATATATATGAAGCCAACAGAAACTTATTCACTTACCTGCTTTACAATTTTACGGGGTATTAGAGTTTATTGAACGGGATATAGGTTGATATAGGAGATTGTTATATCTCTCGGCCTTTATAAATGACAGCAGTAACTTATGGGAAAACGATACTGTATGGGGTAGTGAGTTATTGAAGCGTAGAGAGATGACCAGTTAGTTTATTAAGGCTTCCTAATACTTCAGTTAGGACCAAGTAGTGAAGCTCGGGAATATTTTAATATTTGTTATAAAATTTGTTGTTTTGTGTTGATATTATGACTCGGTAAACGTCTAGATTTGGTTTGGTTTAGTTAGGTTTGGTTTTATAAGATTTTGTGTTTAAGTGAGGTAATATTTGTCATATTTTTAGAGATAATATAAGAGAGAAAGAGAGGAAGGAAAAGTGGGAAGGAGAGGGAGGAAAAGAGGGAAGGAGTGGGGGAGATAAAGAGGGAAGGAGAGGAGAGATAAAGACAAGAGAGGGAGGAATAACAACCACAACAATAACAACCCAATCTTGTCTATATCCACATGATAATAAGTGTGACGTCAAACAGGTCATTAGAGTGAGGTCAAACTATGCATCTGGTGTTGTTATCATTAATGGTTCTCGTTAATCCTCCTTTAGTGAATTGTTCTGGCTTTTCAATCCCAGCCGTTCACTACAATGGACAAAAGCCACACTTGATATGTATTTACTGAGAGCTTACTGCCTTTGGAGGTCTTTTGTGGTTCAGTTAAAAGCCTTAATGATGAACTAAGACATAAAACACCATAGTATATTAATTTACATGTTAAGTTTTATTTTCAGTTTAATTTGATAAAATATTAATTATTTTTAACTGTTTTAAATGGGTAAATATTGATCCATATTCAGCTTACAGTTTACACGTTGCCACACTATCAGTCACACATTGCCACATTATCAGTCACACATTGCCACACTATCAGTCACACATTGCCACACTATCAGATACATATTGCCACACTATCAGTCACACATTGCCACACTATCAGTCACACATTGCCACACTATCAGTCACACATTGCCACACTATCAGTCACACATTGCCACACTATCAGATACACATTGCCACACTATCAGACACACATTGCCACACTATCAGTCACACATTGCCACACTATCAGTCACACATTGCCACACTATCAGACACACATTGCCACACTATCAGTCACACATTGCCACACTATCAGTCACACATTGCCACACTATCAGACACACATTGCCACACTATCAGCCACACATTGCCACAGTTATACACATTTCTTAAAGCTACATTTTTCAACCATCGCTGAAATTGTGCAAAACTGCGACCACAAAAACACTTCACTAGCCGCTGTCGTGTTGAATACCGACCCAAGCGAGCCTTCTTTTATCTGTACATCGTTCGTGTTATATTTTTTCCAGCCCCATTCTCCAATATTTCCCATTCTAGGAAACTACTCCGAACCTAAAAATGACTTTGAGAGAAATTTAAATATTCTCATGGTTATATTTTTGTACGTCCTATATATACAAGGTATCGTATGGATATAAAGGATAAATATATACCGGGATAAATATAGCATAGGTGTGGAATGTTAAATCCTTCGGGTTATGTGTAAACAGTGCCAGATATACTGTAGAGTGAGTGAGGAGGAACACTGTGTGTGTGTGTGTGTGGTGTGTGTGTGTGTGTGTGTGTGTGTGTGTGTGTGTGTGTGTGTGTGTGTGTGTGTGTGTGTTAAACATTAGACGTGATAGAAATCTACATAAAACTGACATCAATACGACAAAAATGTCTTAATAAACCAACATAAACCAAACAGACATAACAAAAACCTACATAGACATTACAAAATACTCAAAAACCTACATAAAAACGACAAAAAAATTAAAAACCTACATAAAACCTCCAAAATACCCCGAACTACATAAATACGATAACATGTCCTCCAAAAATAGTCGGTAATGATTATCCGAGGACGTGGCGTCGTATTGAAGGCTTAAACCAATTGGGTCTCGAGTCCGTATTTTCCTTGGTCTCCTAACTAGTGACGTGGGGTTATTAGGAGACGATGAGGCGTGGGTGTTAAATTAGGTACCTGTCTCCCTGAAATATTACCTTATAATTAACTATGAGAGGGAGAGAGAGGGGGGAGAGGAGGAGGGACGCAGAGAGAGAGAGAGAGAAAAGGAGGAAGGGGGATGGAGGGAAGGAGAGTGGGAGAAGAGAGGAATGGCGTTAAACGAGAGAGAGAGAGAGAGAGAGAGAGAGAGAGAGAGAGAGGAAGAAAGGGTGAGAGGGAAGGAAGGAGAGAGGGAAGGACGTAAATTGAGAGAGGGAGATAGAGAATGGAAGGGAAGCAAGCAGAGAAAGAGAAAGATACAAGAATTAAGGTGAATGAAAGGAAGGAGGAAAAGATCAAGAAGGGACGGAAAGAAAGGGAAAGATAGGAGAACAGGAAAGGATAAACAGAGAAGAAAGAGGAAGAAAGAGATAAAATGGAGAGAAAAGATGAAAAAGAAAGACAGACAGAATAAATGAGTGAAAGTTAGAGAGAGAAAGAGAGATAGAGAAAACGAAAAAGAGAGAGACAGTGAGAGAAAGAGAGTGAAAGATGGAGACGGAAAGGCAAAGATACAGAGACAGAGAGGAGATACAAAATAGACAGATAGAGAAATAGACAGACAAATTGACGCTCACACAGGCACCAAATGTCAGGTGTGTGTGTGTGTGTGTGTGTGTGTGTGTGTGTGTGCATGTACAGTGTGTGTGTGTGTGTGTGTGTGTGTGTGTGTGTGTGGTGTGTGTGTGTGTGTGTGCATGTACAGTATGTGTGTGTGTGTGTGTGTGTGTGTGTGTGTATGTGTGTGTGTGTGTGTATGTGTGTGTGTATACCTCCCTCCCACACAGGTATCAGTAAGTGGGTCATAACAGAGGTCAGTCATCACACTTAACAACACAGCCATTGTATAACTTATTTGGTAAAACACAGAGGCTAGTCATTGTCCGACTCACTTGTTATAATCACACACAAATAAAAAACACCAAAAAAACCAAACACACATAAAAACGCCCTTTTAGTTCAATCAATTAAAATAACAATTAACCCAAATAAAAAAATAACATTGGGACTATTTAACATATAAATTTGTACAGATATAATGAGATAATTATTTCTATATCCAACCTGTAGTGTTTATTTGAGTGACTAATGAACAGTTTGTTATAGAAGGTGAAGTTTGTTCTTTACTAAACTTGTTAAGGTGTTGTTGTGGCCACAGGTAGTGAAGGAAGGACGCAGGTAGTGGAATCCTCTGCCTCACATCTTACGAATTAATCAAATCATCTATTAAAAGTTTATTATAATTGATATTTGAGCTTAAGCATAGCTACCGTTCATGTGTGTGTGTGTGTGTGTGTGTGTGTGGGTTAGGTTAATCATCTCAATGTGACCTGTACTGAACCTGTTGCTCATGAACCCAGAAGTCCTTGAGGCTACACCCCCCCCCCCCCCCCACACAGCATGAGGTGGGAGAAGTAAGATAAAGTGTCTAACTAGTTTAATTAAGAGTGAGTTGAATTTCCCCGTAACTTTATTAAGGATAATTTAATCAGGTAACATATTCGCAATTTTTATGTCATTTGATCATAACTACAGCTATGAAAACGCAATATAACATGAACACCATAAATATATCTGTTTTCTCAATGAAGCAAGAACGCATAAAACTACTTAAGCTACGACACAAAGACGAATTCTGAAAGGTTCATGGAAGACAAATCACATGCATCTGTGAATCCGTTCCCTAGTGGTCTTGTTCCGACAGATTAAACACTCTTAATATACATATCATTATTTATAAAAGTTTTCCTATTTAGTTTTCTTCTGTGTTGTTTTTATTTGTAAAGGTAAGAACGTGCAGGTGTTGGCAGCCACACCCACACACTGAGGCTCCCAGACACCCACACACACAGAGGCTCCCAGACACCCACACAGTCCTCAGGTGTTTCCGTATTGTTCTTCAACTATTAGTGAGTTTTCAGGAACAGTAAGGTGGGTGGAACTATTTATAGATCACCGACTCATTGTTCCACTCAAACCTTTCCTGATTTTTCACGAGGCACAAAGGACATTGACTTAATTGGCTAAATACGACACAGTAATTTTGTTTTCCAATTGTTTCCCCAAAAAATCTCATTCAGTTCCCAATATCCGGAAAATATATTCAGTGAAATACGATACCGCTGCTTCAACAAATAAATATCAGGGTAAAAATAAAATTCTCTGTCGATTTACTTTGATGATGATTCAATAAATTTAGAAGGTATGAATGAATCTTGTTGTTTGGTGATGGTTTGTATGATCTATTAAAACAATAGTGTAGTGAATGTCTGTAGCACACACACACACACACACACACACACTTTGGTATTCTTACAGGAGTGAATTATTTGGTAAGCGTGGTGGAGTGAGTGTGTTGTAGTGGTGAACAATTAATGAAGGTGTGTTATAGCTGCCTTCACACACTCACACAGGGAAGTGTTAACATTGAACTCAAGCAATTTCATGTTTTCTAAATTAAAAATACAGTTTGGAGTGTATAATAGTTATTAATTTCAACTTTAATATATTTTTTTTATTAGTTAAGTTTCTATGAATGGTGAATCATCTTTTGTCCAACACACTTCATTAATAACTAGAAACTTTATGGAGGAACTCGTATCTAAATTGACTTTCTCCAGGCAGTACTGTGCCTACCGGGTCAGATGCCCTCAAGAAGTCCATAGAAAATGTATTCAAACCTTTAACGCCTTGAGGACGATGACATAACCCTTCAAGTCATCAAGTCATCGTCCTCAAGGTGTTAAGTTATCGTCCTGAAGGGGTTAAATCATCGTCCTCAAGGGGTTTAAATCATCGTCCTCAAGGGGTTAAGTTATCGTCCTCAAGGGGTTAAATCATCGTCATCAAGGGATTAAGACATATAAGAATAAGCCAACAACGCCCACAAGACATATGGCTCAATGACAGAGAATTGGACCACATCTCTCAGCCTCGTTGTGAGACATTTCTTCAACAGATATAACGAGTGCTGTTGTCTCGTCATCACGGTGAAATAAACAACAATAATTAATATATTTCAAAATCATCTAAGTCTTCCAAAGTCTTGATATCTACTTCAGAAAAATTTATGTGAGTCTTGGTGATTTTTTTTTTTTTTTTGTAAGTTAACTCAAAATTGTGACTCATAAAGTAGTTAGTAGGGAATATATATTAAGAGGGTCCAGTGTTATGAGTTAAAGTGTGAGTCATAACCTGTGTTTAGGGCGACAGAGGAGGCTATTTTATATAAGGATAACAAGGGCTGGGAAGGTCACTACCGTCAACAACAACAACAACAATAACAACAACAATAACAGAACAAGAAGAACATAAACAAACGCTTAATTAAGTTTGTGTCTGAATTTTTTTATTCTTTTTTTTTTTTAATTTCGTTTTTATTTTCTGAATATTTTATTGTTTTCATCTTAATGTGTGTGTTACGTTAGTGGTTATCAGTCATCAGTGTTTTAATCTGTTGTGGCTCAAATCCTGTCAGGTCTTTATTTAAGACCCCCACCACCACCCCTTTAAGGTGTTTGTATTTAATTATCAACTAATATACATTGATGTCTGTCATTTATTATTATTGATGTCTCTTGTGGTTGATGTCTTTTAAAACTTGCATTTACGTGAAGAGAAAATATAATATATATTTGTTTTAAGGGAGATAATTACCATACTCAGGGTATTTCTAAACCAACCTAATGTGTTTCACTGTGTGTCGATCACCATAACCCCTTCAGTTAATACGAGGGAGAGTTGAAGCAATGTGTTTTGAGGAAGAGAGAGAGAGAGAGAGAGAGAGAGAGAGAGAGAGAGAGAGAGAGAAATAATAATCTAAAATTCTCTCTTTGACAAGTCGTTTCCCTTCCCCATCCAGATACACAATTAAACCAAGGGCCATTCATTAGTAACCGATATCCGAGGCGACTGGAGACTTTTAAAAACCTTCGCTCATGTCAAACAAAGATAAATGAACGTGTTTTACCTGTGCAGTCCGGGTCAGATAACTACACCGTATTGTTGTTTATAACCAAGTAACAAAGACAACTCCTCACAAACAGGATATATATATAAACACACATCCCCTCTCGTTCATAAACACGGTTGTCATACGGTGTGGAAGGCAGGGAACGAGACTCAGGTACACTAACATGGCCGGAAGTCTGTCAGGGTAGGGTAAAGATGACCACCCAAAACAAGGGAAAAACACAGCCATTCACACACACAGACACACACACAGACACACACACATCACCGATTTAATCTTCCAACTCATTTCTATAAGACAAATTACTTGACGTTTCCTCTCAACTTTTAATAACATGAAAATAATAATCAATGACTTTTTTATTATCCATTAAAATGATTAAAGAAAAGTTCATGTATTTTTTTAATAATTGGGTAAATGATGAACTGAACTAATAATAATAATAATAATAATAATAATAATAATAATAATAATAATAATAATAATAATAATAATAATAAGAAGAAGAAGAAAGTCATCATCCCAGTATTAATAATCATACCATCTCAGTTATTACGCCTTACTAACCTCACCATTTGACCTCTGATGGCCATTACTGTATGAACTTTAACCTTTCACTTATACCTACAATGTTTCCCTCAGTCCCCCCCCCCCCACCCTTCTCTCCACTCTACACCCATCCCCCCTTCCCCCCACCTTTACCCCCCCCTTTCATCACCCCTCCATCTTCTTCCCTCTGTTCTCTCATCTCTTACTCCTCCTCCTCCTCCTCACTGTCAGGTATTCATCAATATTTCATCTCCTCTTCATTATTTATTCTTAACCTAACATGAATTTACAACAGTGGTATTTACTTACTGTTGTAGATATTATAAAAATCTATCTATCTATCTACTGGCCTATCTATCTATCTATCTATCGCAAAATCTGTAGTATATATACGTTAAGTCCCAAGGCTTTGTTTATTTTTACACCTCAACACATTACATAACACCTAATACCATAACAGTTTACACACACACAATACTGAACTGTGTTATAAATCTCACATTTTAAGGCTGCATTAAATCTCACTTAACAATATCATCTATAAAACTGTTATTATTATTATTATTATTATTATTTATTATTATTATACTACGGCAGAATTCTCAACCTTGTGAAAAGGAAAAAAACGAAACTAATTTTTTTGCCTTTTTTGGGTCGTATTGGGTGCCAGTGACGTCAGAGCGCCCGTGTGTGTTATCGAGTGTGGCATCTCTTCTCGACGTTACCATATATAGGTCCTTAATTGTATATATTATCATTACGATGTTTGTATTCATGTTCCTGAGGTTCCTGAGAGAGAGAGAGAGAGAGAGAGAGAGAGAGAGAGAGAGAGAGAGAGAGAGAGTACAAGGCCTCTCCACCATCACTATTAATATCACCAGGTACCTGAGGTGCATCCATCACTCCCTTGTACCGCTCCACCACACAACCTTTTACTGACTGAAATACCATCTTGATGATATTAACCGTGTGACAGCTTGCCTCCTTCCCTCTCTCTCTGTCTCCCTCCCTCCCTCCTTCCCCTGTTTCTTCCCTCCCTCTCTGTCTTTCTCCGTACCTCCCTTCTTCTCTCAAGGTCTTTCTCTCTGTCTCCTTCTCTCCCTGTCTTTCTCCCTCCCTCCCTCGATTCGTTCAGTCTTGTCTTCTTTTCTCCCTCTGTCCTTGAGTACAATCTCAACCTCCTGAGTACGATGAAAATTTACCCCTGAGTACAATATTATCGAAGTAAAATAATTGGTTATAGTATTTCAAGGATTGATTGAGTGAGTGAGTGAGTGAGTGAGTGAGTGAGTGAGTGAGAGGTTATGAGCGTGCAAGACCGTGAGTGAATGGTACGAATTTACTTTCTTGTTGACGTCATACACTCTTGCACCAAACCTATTAACCATTCCGTGTGTGAACGTTCCTCTTCATCTCATACCTGATACCACCTGAGCCTCTAGTCTCCATAAATGAATCACTACCACAGGTAAAGCTTATGACATAATGCCCTCCCTTAACACCAGATCAAACTCCTCCCACACAAGATACAAGTTTTTTTTCCCGCCTGACTGACACCAAATTTTATCGGTCATTATGAGTTAAAAATGACTATTACATTATCTGAAATATTTACAAAATGAAAAGTAACATCGGGGTAATGTTTACAAAGTCCTCCTGACTAATGTGTGGCTCTCAGTCCCTCTCACATCACCTTCATTATACACTTCATTATAAACTGACTCTTCTTTCACTTGTAATACTTCAATGTTTGTATCAATGGGAAAGCGAGCATGTGATAGTGTGTGTGTGTGTGTGTGTGTGTGTGTGTGTGTGTGTGTGTGTGTGTGTGATCCTCCTATACGCCTTTCACCACTACCCCCCCCCACCCCCCTATTGTGCTCCATTGTTAACTTATGAATGAAACTTGTGAAGCAGTGTATTGCCTTTACCTGTCTTCAATACCTGTTGACTACACCTGACCTTCAAAAGTTCTATGAATAGGTTATAGGGGCGAGTGAGTGTGCTCAGTGAACTATCCTGGCACACACACACACACACACACACACACACACACACACACACACACACACACACACACACACTCACACACACACACACACACACACACACATAGAACACACTGATCGTAAATAATTATTCCCTTTATAATAATGATTTTAAAACAATATAAACTAAGGTAAAATTCCTTTGGATTCATTTAATGTTAAGATAGATAAATACGATTGAGGGGGGAGGAGTGAGGAAGGAGTGAGGGGGAGGGAAGGAGTGAGGGGGAGGGAAGGAGTGAGGGGGAGGAAAGGAGTGAGGGGGAGGAAAGGAGTGAGGGGGAGGGAAGGAGTGAGGGGGAGGAAAGGAGTGAGGGGGAGGAAAGGAGTGAGGGGGAGTGGGATGGAAGGAGTGAGGGGGAGGAAAGGAGTGAGGGGGAGGGAAGGAGTGAGGGGGAGGGGAGGAGTGAGGGGGGGACAAGGGGGTGTGGAGGAGAGGTGGAATTGGAGTATTGGCAGTGGAAATCATCGGTAAATTATGCCTGTGTGTGTGTGTTTGTGTGTGTGCGTGCGTGTGTGTGTGTGTGTGTGTGTGCGTGGGAGGGGGGAGGGCGCTGGTATGATACATAAACACATCACCTGTAAAAGAAACAGGCAATTAATTGTGCCAGTGTCCAGGTAAGGTTCCACTTATGGCTCTCAACTCCAAACTCACCGCCAATTACCTGCCTGATCCAGTGTGTGTGATTAGCGAGAGCCAGAGCCAGCACCTGAGTAAGGTATAATTAGTCAACACACACACACACACACACACACACAGTGCCTTCGTGCCTTTTGTATCATGATTAAGTGAGATAAACTGATTAAAAGCAAGAGAGAGAGAGAGAGAGAGAGAGAGAGAGTAATTTGGTTCATAATCCCACCATCACCCCACTCCTCCTCCTCCTCCTACTCCCTATTCCCCCTCATCCTACCCCCTCCTCCCCCCACCCTCCTCCCCATTAGTTAAAGGTGAAGGTAGAGTTGATTAGGTCAGCCGCCCACGTAGGTAACTCATTCATTCATTCAGACAGTGGAGGCGGCATAGACCCTCTGACTCATCACTGTACCCACTCGAGCATTCAGTGATACACACAGGTTGTAAACAGTGTACAAACCTGCTGTTCCATGATTGGTTGGTAAACAGACCAATCAAATCCTCTTGCAGGGTATACACTTTTCTGATTTGTGGATTTAAACAGATTTCACCAGATTCCGAGACGTAAAAGTAACTTCGTAAATCTGAGGTATGGATTTAAAGACGTAAGATATATAATAGTGAAGATTCATTTAGGGAGGAACCGGGTTTATTAAGTGAAGCTATACGTTGGTCTGGCTAGTGTCCGGAAATCGAACGCTCGACCCACAGAATATGATACGAACGCTGTATCAACTCAGCCACTGCGTTCCCGTTGATAATTTACCTCTAATGAACCCATAAATGAACTCTGTAATGTATTTAATTACCTTTTGTGACGTCATGAACTAATTTGTTTGCTAAGGTACAGGTATCGTGTAATTAGGTCTTAATCAACATTGAGGTCGGCAGGTATTTATAGTTTCAGACAATGGATGATAACACTACGAAATAATAACGCTGAATAAAGATAACAACGAGAGATAACATTGAATCTGACAACTTACAGCATTGTAATGAAAACCTAACCTAACCTAACCACCTTGTTATTAATTAATACAAGAGGTGATTGCATGTATGTATGTATGTATGTATGTATGTATGTATATATCCTACTAGTCACACAATATCGAGAGAAGAACATGGTATCCCACATATATCTTCAGCCAATCAATAACCACTTAGACTTCTACACCTGAGAGATTTAAGCCAATCAGTGGACAGGATGCAGCTCGACCATTTAAAGTTGACATTTGAAAACGTTTGGGAAGAAAATTTGAAGGAGTTATATCACGTGAGACAGACAGACAGAGAGACAGACAGACAGACATACAGACAGACAGGCATGTACCACAAATCAACAACAGATACCTCGTAAAACCACTGAGTTCAACTAAAGAATAAATGGAAGCCTCGGGGAAACGTTCGTGTGGGTGTTTAGCAGAACCTACCCTCACATACGCTGGGTATAGAACTGTCAATAATCGTTCAGTCTTCCCGTGGTGGTCTGGGCTGTAGTGTTTTTATAATGTAAGGTGAGAAAGATGATAGGGATGAGAAATAGGATAAGAGATGAGGCAAAGGTATGAGAAATAGATATAAAATAGGGATACAGGTGAGAAATAAAGATGGTAAAAAAAATTTGATGAGGAATAATGACGATAATGAGAATTAAAGAAAATAAGAAAGAGAAGAGAGAGACAGTGAGAGATATTTCAGACAAAGGAAGATTAGAGAGAGAGAGCGAAGGATCACACACACACACACACACACACACACACACACACACAGAAATACAAACAAACCACAAATAACTTAAAAAAAACTAAACTCCACAGATAAATAACTTAGTCTATTTCAGTAACATGTCTTCCCCACCTGCCCAAAGACACTTATCGTAGCCGCCTGAGTTTGTATCCAGCTAATTAACTCATAAACAAGTTGAAGATTCTTTGATTAGATGAGTGAGTGAATGAGTGGCATGTATTCTGTTCCCAGTTGGTCATGTAGAAGACTGGGGGAATTTTTTTTTACTATTAAGGGGGGAGGGGGGTCTGTGGTGTTGATGGAGAGAGAGAGAGAGAGAGAGAGAGAGAGAGAGAGAGATCAAGGGTAAAAGATAGTGATATAATGTGTCCGGAATACGTAGACTTTATCACGAGAATATATATAAAGACAGGAAGAGACAAAGACAACGATAAAGAAGAAAGAGAGAGATAAAAGAAAGAGAAAGGGGGAGAAAGATGGAGGAAAAGAGATGAATAGAAAGACAGACATACAGACCAGACAGACCAGACAGACCAGAAAGATATTAATGAAACCTTACTTAATACAGCCACGTAGAGGACAAAGTTATCATCACACACACAGACACACACACACACACACACACACACACACACACACACACAAAAGCCTCTCTCATCCAGTGTGATATTCCCATTTCCATCTCTAATTCCTTTACAATTAGGAGATTAAAACAAAGCCCTGAAACTGGTGAGGATATAAACCATTTGCCTTGTTGTCCGTTATGGTGGTAGAGTGGAAGAGCTACACACAGGTTAAGAGACTATGTTAACTTACTACACGATGGAGTTAGTGCTGGGCTATCTGGCTTTAGGGGGAGCTCTGTCTGTGTGTGTGTGTGTGTGTGTGTGTGTGTGTGTGTGTGTGTGTGTGTGTGTGTGTGTGTGTGTGTGTGCAAGAGATACAGACAGACAGGCAGACAGACAGAACATCACAATACAAATGATCCCAAACACCTGCTGACCTCAAGGTATAGTTAACGACCCCTTCCTCCAGAGAGCCAATCAAAGACCCCCAACCACTAATTCCTCATTTAGTGGCTGAAGAATTGGGGGGGGGGGGGTCTAAAGGCCTCGTTAGATAGAATCAACGACCACGATAATGTGCTTGAGCTTGTTACATGTTCTTAACTGTTTATTGTAAGTGGTCTGATGGTGATTTTACCTGTGATGTGGTGTTGTGTCTGTAAGAATACACACACACACACACACACACACACACACCTACACACCCCCAACACACACACACACACACACACCATACGCATGTGGACATACTCACCAAGCTGTGCACTCTCCACTAAGGTGAACCTAATTAAACACCTGATCACACCTGTCCGAGTGATTTAGGTGAACCCAGCAATATGACACCTGACCTTCCTTCCATATAGGCTAAAGCCTTGAAATGGGGGAGGGAGGAAGAGGAAGAGGTGAGAGAGAGAGAGAGAGAGAGAGAGAGAGAGAGAGAGAGAGGTGACAAGCTTACTCTTTACTGGCATAAGTTTGAAAGGTGTCGTCTAAGGAGAAACTTACATGTACGTGTGTGTGTGTGTGTGTGTGTGTGTGTATGAATGAAAGATCAAAATACCTTCCTATTTTATCTGTGTCTGTCAGTCTATCTGTCTGTCCTTCTCTCTCTCTCTCTCTCTACTCTATCAGAATGTTCCTAAACCTTGAACATGGGTCACTACACCTTCCCATCAGCCACCCTAACCCACACTTCCACCCCACCGTCCCCTATATCACCCCCTCCACACCCCACACCCCCCCTCCTGGGAAAGCGAATGAAGTAATTCTGGACCGGCTGTAACTCACGACTAGAGATCCGTTCTGAGACATTGAGACGTCTTGATAGAGAACCAATATTAAATTTACGACTCACAGATTTAAAGATTTCTCGTGTGTGTGTGTGTGTGTGTGTGTGTGTGTGTGTGTGTGTATGTGTGTGTGTGTGTGTGTGTATGTGTGTGTGTGTGTGTGTGTGTGTGTGAGTGTGTGAGTGTATGAGCACCAACATGGACAATCAGCTCCCGCAACCATTGTCCATATAACAATTCATAACATTTAACCCCCCCCCCCCTTACCGGAAACCATAAACAAATACTAACAAACACCACATACCTCCAAAACAAACACCACATACCCCCAAAACAAACACCACATACCCCCTAAACAAACACCACATACCCCCCAAAACAAACACCACATACCCCCTAAACAAACACCACATACCCCCTAAACAAACAAACACCACATACCCCCAAACAAACAAACACCACATACCCCCTAAACAAACACCACATACCCCCCTAAACAAACACCACAAACCCCCCTAAACAAACACCACATACCCCCAAACAAACACCACATACCCCCTAAACAAACACCACATACCCCCCTAAACAAACACCACATATCCCCAAACAAACACCACATACCCCCAAACAAACACCACATACCCCCAAACAAACACCACATACCCCCCTAAACAAACACCACATACCCCCCTCCCCCCCGGTTTTCTTCCACACTCTGGCTACATACATTTTATGCGTCATTATTTCACGATCTATTTCTGGCTGGTGATACACTTCTCTCTAGCCAGGTACACACTGTAAAACCTAACCTAACCTAACCTAACTGTATCCCCTTACCTAAACAACAATGGGGGTCCTCATTTCAACACATAAAACATATTCAGGGGTTTTGTTTGTGTTGTGTTGGGCACAGGGGATTGTCAGCTTAGAGTCTCTTGCTGTAACCACACACACACACACACACACACACACACACACACACACACACACACACACACACACACACACGCGGTTCTTATTCTGTATACATATGAATAACCTTTATATCAAATTCATTATATTATTCACTTAAACAATAGAGTGAATAATGATAAATTATTATACTAGCTTTCAGGGTTATTTCAGGAATTAATAATACTTGTGTGTTGTTGACAATACCTTTACCTGAGTTGTTAATTACATGAGGTGTGATTGTTTAATTGTTATTGTAAGTTTCGGTGTGTGTGTGTGTGTGTGTGTGTGTGTGTGTGTGTGTGTGTGTGTGTGTGTGTATGTGATGGTGTAAGCATGAGGTCACTGCCCTTGATTAACGATAATTGGTTCATATTAATTTTGTCTCGTATCTGTTACCACCATCACTACCGCCTCCACTATCACCACCATCACCACAATAGCTGTCTTCTCCACCACTGTTACCATCTCCACCATCAACACCCTCACCCTCCACCACCACCTTTACACAACTCGATCGATCCCTGTACCACATTTCCTCCACCACTCAGAATGTATCCAACAAATCCTTCTCCACCAAACATTCTCCACCAAATTGTATATCTTTTCTTTTTAATTCAAGTAATTTTACGCCCCCTCCTCTCTCTCTCTCTCTCTCTCTCTCTCTCTCTCTCTCTCTCTCTCTCTCTCTCTACTTTACCATCAACCCTTTCATTTCACTTTTTTTTTACATTCTCAAATAATTTCCATCTCTACTTTCTCTTTCATTTATCCTTCCTACAAACTCTATCTTCTCCGTACGTCACTTCTCTTCCTCCTCTAACTCTCCCTCTTCTCCCTACGTCACTTCTCCTCCTCCTCTAACTCTCCCTTAGTTGTGTAAAAAGGTGGTGCAAATATTTCCCTGGGAGTCGTATTTCCGGGTTGTCTTGAGGCGCCGTCCAGACACACACCGCTCCAGTGATTCCAGCTGTCTTATGTATTGAAGCTGTATACATTTAACCCATTGGTGGGAAGTGGGTCAGAGTCTTGTGTGGTGGCCAAGGCTTTTACCTATGGTCAAAGAGAAGAGGAAGAGGAGCAGGAAGAGGAGATGGAGGAGGAAGAGGAGGTGCAGGATGAGGAAGAGATACAGGAAGAGGAGGAATGGGAGATCAGGGGGGGGGGGAAGACTAGACAGAGGGTAGGAGGAGATAGAGAAGGAGGAAGAAGAAAATAAATAGGGAAATGGAAGGAGAGGAGGAATATAGACTGAAGGAGAATGATAAAGGACAAAAGGAAAAGTAGAGGAAGGAGAAGAATGAAAGAAAAGATAAAAGAGAAAGAGCTGTAAAGAAGAAAGGGGAAAAGAATTAATTAAAAAAGGAAAATAGGAGAAAATGAAGAATCATAACTTAAAGAAATTAAAACTAAAGGAGAATAAAGGGTTAGAAGGAGAAGAATAAGACAACTATAGAAGAAAGAAGTAAAAGAAGAGAGAATAAAAAGAAAGAAAGAAAGAAAGAAAGAAAGAAAGAAAGAAAGAAAGAAAGATGAAGGAGATATTCTACTACAAATCTAGGTTGGTGTTTTGAGTAATCCTGGAATTTTCTTTATATCCGTCTGTCTCTCTCTTCCTTTCCTCTCTTTATCCGTCCTCCTCTCTCTTCCTTTCCTCTTATTTTCTCTCTCTCTCTCTCTCTGTCTCTCGTGTCTCCCCTCGAGTATAAGAGACAAACTACAGCTCACATGACCTCGAGGTTCGTGTGTTGGGTTCAATAATTTCAATCATATTCAGTCCCCGTCTTCACACCTGAGTGCTTGTGTGTACTGACGGTCCGCCACACACACACACACACACACACACACACAACACACACACACAAAACATAAAATAGTTCTCCTGTGGTTTGTTTTATCAACTCCGTGTTGCAGAGGACCCGAAGCATTAGACTGATTCATTATTCTATCCATAAATGCTTCGGATTCATAAGTTTGAATCTCGGGGTTCGTGGTTCAGGAGGTGAGGTGAGTGTACCAGGTGACCCGTTAATGAGCTACATCTGTTGCTGAGCCCAGGTGAAGGTCGCGCGTTAAAGAGCTTAACATGTAGTAATTTTAGAGAGTTTCATGCATCCACGCTCTGTCGAATAGTGACAAGAGGATGAATGGATGAGAAAATAAATGCTTAAAAGCTAATTGCTGTTTAACTTGTGACGAAAAGTTGACATTTTCTAGACATACACATTGTAATAATTTCTGTACAATTATTTTTATTTCGAAGATTCAAATTGGTCGATGTATTTGAACAAGCAAGACAGTAATATAAACTAAAAAAATCTAATCTAACTAACTTTATCTTACTTAATTTACCTTCAGTTTGGTTAGGTTAGGTTAGGAGAGTAAACAACCTCTTCAGTTAAACAGAAAAGTTAACTATATATATAAACAAATTCTCACTAACTTGTAACAATAAACACAATGAAGGTTTCGCTATGTGTGTGTGTGTGTGTGTGTGTGAGTGTGTGTGTGTGTGTGTGTGTGTGGGTGTGTGTGTGTGTGGGTGTGTGTGTGTGTGTGTGGGTGTGTGTGTGTGTGTGTGTGTGTGTGTGTGTGTGTGGGTGTGTGTGTGTGTGTGTGTGTGTGTGGGTGTGTGTGTGTGTGTGTGTGTGTGTGTGTGGGTGTCTTTCATATAATAATACCGATCATCACAGGTAAACCCTTAATGATCTCTGTACACAGGTGAAGATCAAACGTAAGCTGTTGTTTATTTTTCATCAATAATGGGAGGGGATGGGGGGGGGGGAGGGGGGGAGAGGGGGAGGGGGGGAGGGAGGGAGATAGGGGGTTGGTAGAGAGAGAGAGAGAGAGAGAGAGAGAGAGAGAGAGAGAGAGAGAGAGAGAGAGAGAGAGAGAGAGCCTTAATCATCAAAATATTGTCATCTGGTAACAAGGACACCTCCACCACCACAACCAACAACATAACACTAATAAAGTTAACCACAAAAGTCATTACTAACTCAAGTGTCGCGTTATTACGACCCTAAATTACCCAAACAGTTACACTTGGTATTATCTTCATCAGGTTTACATAATGTGAAAATAATCTTATTGGCTGTGTTAGAATTTTTTTTTTTTTTGGTCATTTTTGTCTATCTATTTATTCATCTTGTTATTTGATTTTACCATGAGCTTATCTGTCTATATGTTTTAACACACACACACACACACACACACACACACACACAGCTAATCGCAAGATCTGCCACCGTCAACATTTCTAAATACGGATTCAATTTTATCGTTCTTACATTTATTTATTTTTGGGGCAAAGAATTTATCGAGTACCAGTTGCTGCTGCTGACACACAGGTGACCAGTGACCCGACAGGTGACCCGAGCGGGAGAGACACCTGAAGCTTTTCTCGGAACACCTAAAGATTAACCACCCAGCTTATTTCACCCGATAATTTAACAATAGAACACCCACTTGTGGTTAGATTAGGTTAGGTTAAAATGAAACAATCATGGCAGGTAATCTACAGGTGGATCAGTGAACTTTAACCTGTACAGTATTATATTTAGCTGTATATTCCATTATCTCCAGACAAGTGGACCCTCAGACCTCTGCTCTGGGAAAATCTGTGTGAGGTCGATCTCTCTAGTATATGCATATTAACATTTAAACTCAAATTAAATTCATATACGAGTTTTCAGAATTAGGATAAAACTACACACACACACACACACACACACACACACACACACACACACACACACACACATCTTTACACACTGTCATATATATTTATACATTTAGATACTCAATAAACATCACAAGTTATGTAGAATTGTAGAATTAAAATTTTTTGGTCGATAAATTTCACTGACAATTTAAATCTGTTCCTATAAAGTGAAAAATAATGTGGAAAAAATATCTCACAGGTTAATAATAGTTCGTGAGGTCAATGATAACTCGTGAGGTCAATAATAACTCGTGAGGTCAATAATAACTCGTGAGGTTAATGATAACTCGTGAAGTCAATAATAACTCGTGAAGTCAATAATAACTCGTGAAGTCAATAATAACTCGTGAGGTCAATAATAACTCGTGAGGTCAATAATAACTCGTGAGGTCAATGATAACTCGTGAGGTCAATGATAACTCGTGAGGTCAATGATAACTCGTGAGGTCAATAATAACTCGTGAGGTCAATGATAACTCGTGAAGTCAATAATAACTCGTGAAGTCAATAATAACTCGTGAAGTCAATAATAACTCGTGAAGTCAATAATAACTCGTGAGGTCAATAATAACTCGTGAGGTCAATGATAACTCGTGAAGTCAATAATAACTCGTGAAGTCAATAATAACTCGTGAAGTCAATAATAACTCGTGAGGTAAAACAGATCAACTTTCACTTTGTCGTTATGGGAGAGAAAAGAATTTTACTTAATTTCTCATGTTTTTGTGTGTAATGTGAGTGAGTGGCAAATAGACTGTTACCTTATGGTCAACGCCAGTTATGTAGGTCGACGGCGAAGGGGGGGGGGGGGGTAACACTCTCTATGTAGCTACAGTTTAGACAGGTGTGTTACTGTATGTGCTCCAGTTAGTTAGGTTTAGACAGGTGTGTTACTGTATGTGCTCCAGTTAGTTAGGTTTAGACAGGTGTGTTACTGTATGTGCTCCAGTTAGTCAGGTTTAGACAGGTGTGTTACTGTATGTGCTCCAGTTAGTCAGGTTTAGACAGGTGTGTTACTGTATGTGCTCCAGTTAGTCAGGTTTAGACAGGTGTGTTACTGTATGTGCTCCAGTTAGTTAGGTTTAGACAGGTGAATAACTGTATGTGCTTCAGTTTATCACACTCAGATCTGTGTCGTAGTTAAACAATGTTTACACCTAGAGGCAAGCCAAAGGCCACACCATCACACCTGAGCGAGAGAAGCAATTAGTCTTACAGGTGTACAAGTCTGTGATGTGTGTGTGTGTGTGTGTGTGTGTGTGATGCCGTTGCCATGGAGACACATCCGGCGGATTTAACATGGCTAATTACTAGGAAATACCCAAAGCTTCACTGTCTATCTATCTATCTATCTATCTATCTATCTATCTTTTCTAAATAAACAATAATCAAACTAAAATAAATCAAGGTTTGACTACAACACATTGATAATTTCAATTGATTTCTTGTCTTTTTCGACAATTTGACTTTGTGCATAAACTGAGAATCATGTACTGAAACAAAACGCTTGGCAACACTATAAAACGCTTGACAACACTATAAAACGCTTGGCAACACTATAAAACGCTTGGCAACACTATAAAACGCTTGGCAACACTATAAAACGCTTGACAACACTATAAAACGCTTGACAACACTATAAGACGCTTGACAACACTATAAAACGCTTGACAACATAAACTGCACACTATAAAACGCTTGACAACACTATAAAACTCTTGACAACACTATAAAACGCTTGACAACACTATAAAACGCTTGACAACACTATAAAACGCTTGACAACACTATAAAACGCTTGACAACACTATAAAACGCTTGACAACACTATAAAACGCTTGACAACACTATAAAACGCTTGACAACACTATAAAACGCTTGACAACACTATAAAACGCTTGACAACACTATAAAACTCTTGATAACACTATAAAACGCTTGATAACACTATAAAACGCTTGACAACACTATAAAACGCTTGACAACACTATAAAACGCTTGATAACACTATAAAACGCTTGACAACACTATAAAACGCTTGACAACACTATAAAACGCTTGACAACACTATAAAACGCTTGACAACACTATAAAACGCTTGGTAACACTATAAAACGCTTGGCAACACTATAAAACGCTTGGTAACACTATAAAACGCTTGGCAACACTATAAAACGCTTGGTTACACTATAAAACTCTTGAAAACACTATAGAACGCTTGGTAACACTATAAAACTCTTGATAACACTATAAAACGCTTGACAACACTATAAAACGCTTGATAACACTATAAAACGCTTGGTAACACTATAAAACGCTTGGCAACACTATAAAACGCTTGGTTACACTATAAAACTCTTGAAAACACTATAGAACGCTTGGTAACACTATAAAACTCTTGATAACACTATAAAACGCTTGGCAACACTATAAAACTCTTGACAACACTATAAAACGCTTGATAACACTATAAAACGCTTGATAACACTATAAAACTCTTGATAACACTATAAAACGCTTGGCAACACTATAAAACGCTTGGTAACACTATAAAACGCTTGATAACACTATAAAACGCTTGATAACACTATAAAACGCTTGATAACACTATAGAACGCTTGACAACACCACAGTACCCTGTACATAAGGAGTTTCAGTCAGTAAAAAGAAAATATAATACGTTTAAAAAGTCTTATTAAATTTCCTTATAATGTTTCTTTACAGTGTGTGTGTGTGTGTGTGTGTGTGTGTGTGTGTG
>CAUDMG010002375.1:500000-520000 GCA_958450375.1 Homarus gammarus | reverse complement strand
GTAGCCAAGACTGAGTGTATGAAGGAGTAGCCAAGACTGAGTGTATGGAGGAGTAGCCAAGACTGAGTGTATGAAGGAGTAGCCAAGACTGAGTGTATGGAGGAGTAAGGACCTATTTAACACACTACAGATCTAGGTAACACATATACAATAAGTTCACTTCTGTTATTCAGTAAAACCAGAAGACAAACAAACTGCAATAAACGTATGACTCTCAACACTGGGACACATACCCTGTTAAGATAGCAATTCCTCGTAAGTTATAGGTTAGGTTAGGTTAGGTTAGGTTAGGTTAGGTTAGGTTATAGCCAGTCTACACACTGTCTCTCTTATGTAAATTAAAACCATTATACAATCTTCCCTCGGTCGAACTGACGAGTTGTGAAAGAAAAATTAACAACAAAAGTCACAGCTTAAAAATGGAACGAGAAAAATTGTGAGGGGAAATGGTTCATCCCTGACAAAGTTTACCAGCTGAGGGCAGCTTTGTCCCTGTGTGTGGGTCACCAGCCAGCCCTTCCTTTCTCCTCACGTCGGGACTTATTCACTCAACTTTGTATCTGGCGGATATAGAAGAGAGTGAAAAGGAGGAAGAGGATTTGCGAGGTGTGGGTGTCTTGAGGAGGCATTAGCGGAGGGAGGTGTTGCTACGTGTCGCGTGAGAGGGAGGGACGGAGGGGGGGGGGGGGGAGGGAGGAAGGAAGGGAGAAGAAATGTGTGGGTGTCCGGATCGCAAAGTTAGCTAGTGAGTATAGATATGAGGAGCAGGGACGGGGGCGTCTTGAGCTGAATACATCAAGGAGGTGTGTGGTCTATTGAGGAGAGGGTAGTGTTGGGGAGGGGGTGTCGAGGCGTGGGTGTAGGGGTGGGGGTATCGAGGCGTGGGTGTTGGGGTGGGGGTGTCGAGGTGTGGGTGTTGGGGTGGGGGTGTCGAGGTGTGGATGTTGGGGTGGGGGTGTCGAGGCGTGGGTGTTGGGGTGGGGGTGTCGAGGCGTGGGTGTTGGGGAGGGGGTGTCGAGGCGTGGGTGTTGGGGTGGGGGTGTCGAGGCGTGGGTGTTGGGGAGGGGGTGTCGAGGAGTGGGCGTTGGGGAGGGGGTGTCGAGGAGTGGGTGTTGGGGTGGGGGTGTCGAGGCGTGGGTGTAGGGGAGGGGGTGTCGAGGCGTGGGTGTAGGGGAGGGGGTGTCGAGGCGTGGGTGTTGGGGAGGGGGTGTCGAGGCGTGGGTGTTGGGGTAGGGGTGTCGAGGTGTGGGTGTTAGTGTTGGTAATGGGACACTAAGAGGAGGGGAGGGAAGGAGTGTGGTTGTATGAAGGTCAAGCGGGAGGTTGCGGGAAGGTCAAGCATCGTGAGAGTTACACCTCGACCCAATTAGTGTAATATAACGCCGGGAGTCAGTTCATCCAAGGTTGTTGTTATTCGTTTTTTTCCCTCTAACATTTTCTTCGACCCGGGACACCTTTGGGTAAATATGTCTCAGTTAACTTCCTAGAAACTATAACTTACCTGTGGCCGACCTAATTACAGGTAATATACATACAAGAGGTTATACAGACAAGTGCTACTCACCAGAGTGGAGCAGCACCAGCAGTAGCAGCAGCAGCAGGCGGGGAACTCCCCGACCTGCTCTCCTCCAGGGAACTTCCTCCATCATTGAAGAGAAGCTCGACCCTCTTGAGACTCTGGAGACTCTAAGGTAATTAAACCGTAAATGCCTCAAGCAGCTGTGGCTCCCTGGCTCTGTTAACTTCCTTGTTTAGTTGTGATTCTTGTCTCTGGTGTGTGTGGAGACGAGCGTAAGTCTGCGGGACCTGGAACAACGAGGAGGAGGAACACGTTAACTCCACTCTGTCTCTAAACCTAAAACAAGAAATAGTTTTACTCACAACACTAGGTTAATATATACAGTTAAAACAGTTATATACACTACGGGAGTAATGGAGGGCAAGAGGTAACTACCCACACACACAGAGAGGCCGCCAACAGCCCCCACGGCTCTAATCAACCCACCATGCTCACCACCAGTAGTATTACACACTATCTCCCGAACCTGACTCCCTGTTCTCTCTCTCTCTCTCTCCCGTTCCCTCTCCCTCTTCCCTCCCCTCCCATAGCCTGGTTCAGAGGTCATATAATCCATTTATAAATCCATCTGTTCCTCTTTTTACGTTGTTTGGTGGTATCAAGGGACTAAGCCACACGAGCCCTCCACATCACACGTCATACAGTATACACACCGACCATAGAGGCGATAATTCTTCGTATTAGACCACATAAAATGAGATCTGTGAGGCATTGTGTTAATTAAACTAACAGCCATACTTTTAACATTTACTCTTAACTCCTCTCTTATATATCTATACATATATTGTAAACCTCAACCCGCTTCCCTTTTTTTTTTATTTATTTATTAATTAAAAAAATATCCTCCATTTTTTAAGAGTCTTATTTCCAGGTTACGGTAAAGTTATAGTTAAATTGTTCTCTTAAATCTTTATTATATTTGCATTTTAATATCAATTTTTAAAATGATAAAAGACCTCACCTGAATATTTTATTTTTATTATTCATTTGGAAACTTTAGCCGTAAAACATTACAGTTGAATTTAAATTAAAAAAATCTTAATACATACAGTGAAACCTCTATTTAAGGGACAATAGAGGGGAAGTCCGTTATAGCGGAGATCCGTTATATGTAAAAACCCAGGTAACGAATTATATAGAGATGGGCGTCCGTTATAAGGAGGTTTATGGAGATAGATGTCCGTTATATAGAGGTTTATGGAGATAGATGTCCGTTATATAGAGGTTTATGGAGATAGAGGTCCGTTATATAGAGGTTTATGGAGATAGAGGTCCGTTATATAGAGGTTTATGGAAATAGATGTCCGTTATATAGAGGTTTATGGAGATAGAGGTCCGTTATATAGAGGTTTATGGAGATAGATGTCCGTTATAAGGAGGTTTATGGAGATAGAGGTCCGTTATATAGAGATTTATGGAGATAGAGGTCCGTTATATAGAGGTTTCACTGTAATATAAATTTCCTGCCAATTTCCACAAAGTATCGTTCAGTCCCTTAATACGAACACACAATCACGTGTTTTGAATAGTTAACGACTAATGCCCAGTTATACAGTCACTCAAAACCTTAATATACAGTCAGTCATTGTACTGTCACTCAGAACCTTAATGTACAGTCACTCATTGTACAGTCACTAAAAACCTTAATGTACAGTCACTCAGAACCTTAATGTACAGTAATTCATTGTACAGTCACTCAAAACCTTAATATACAGTCAGTCAAAACCATAACATACAGTCAGTCAAAACCTTAATATACAGTCAGTCAAAACCTTAACATGCAGTCAGTCAAAACCATAACACACAGTCAGTCAAAACCTTAATATACAGTCAGTCAAAACCTTAACATACAGTCAGTCAAAACCTTAATATACAGTCAGTCAAAACCATAACACACAGTCAGTCAAAACCTTAATATACAGTCAGTCAAAACCTTAACATACAGTCAGTCAAAACCTTAATATACAGTCAGTCAAAACCATAACACACAGTCAGTCAAAACCTTAATATACAGTCAGTCAAAACCTTAACATACAGTCAATCAAAATACAATTCATGGATCACCCCGAGTACAGATAGTTATTTTTGAAGTGTCTAATGTCGATTTATCCTCATTAATTAGTACACAGAGAAGGTATGTTGGTTCAAGTGGAGTTTCTGAGCAATTTTATCGCCATCTTGTCATACAGTATACAACTAATACATTCTTGATACATCTTGATATACACTCATACACTCATAATACATCAACATACTCTTCTATACTCATAATTCACCCTCTTAAACACATAATACACCCTCATACACCCTCATACATCCATAATACACCCTCATACACCCCCATACACCCTCATACACCCCCATACACCCATAATACACCCTCATACACCGCCATAGACCCTCATACACCCATAATACACCCTCATACACCCTCATACACCTCCATACACCCTCATACACCCCCATACACCCATAATACACCCTCATACACCGCCATACACCCTCATACGTAAACACTATCCAAACTGCATAACATTTTACCTGAATACACAGAACAACACTCCACTGCCAGACGTCTACCAACACTGCTGACACCCTCACTACACCCCAGGGTCTGTATGTGTCGCTGTGTTTGACTGTCTCCCTTTACGAGTTCCTCTCAACTTCCCAAAGCCAATAGAAACACTGGGAACCTTACCCTAACGACGCTAACGAGCAGTAGGGTAGTTTATTTATGTAGTTGGGTCGTTTGTGGTTGGTCAGGCAGGAAGAGCCATCAGAGAAAATGAGACAGGGAGTGAGAGAGAGGTAGAAATAAAGACAGAGATAAAGTGAGAGATAGAGCTAGAGAGACAGGTAGAGAGACAGAAAAAAAGAGAGAGTAACGTAGTAAAAGAGGAAAAAAAGAGTAGAAAGAGAAAACAAGAGATAAAGAAAGCGAGAAAGAGAGATAGTCAAATACCCAAAAAGACAGATAGACAGATAGACCAAAACTTCATATTTACCCCGAAAGAGCAATATTCTAGACTCTTGTTATGATATTCCTCGCCATTTATTAATAACAGCAAATAATATTAAGAATGTTGCTTCTATTTTGGCTAAACGATGTGTCCGTACGAGGAAAAATGTAAGAAATAAAAATGGGAAAATATTACTGCTGGCGGGAGGAGATTTTTGCGTCACGATGAATTGAGGAGATATTTTTTTTGTATGTGATCCGTATGTTACATCTGTGTCTAATTTGGGATAAAAAAATAAATAAAAAAATATGGACTAAAAAACCGATGCTATATATATACAGGAGATACAATTGTCCATGAGGTATTTTTTTTTTTTTTTTTGTAAACCTAATCAACTATTATCTTTGTTTAGTTATTTATTTTCTAGAAGATTTAAAGTTTATGCAGATGACCAATGGAGAATATTCCGATACTCGGGGTTTTATATCAGTAAGAGATTTACCAGTTGTGAAAAAGACTAATACGGTCATTACTAAGACACGTAAATCGTCAAGGTTGGCATGAGACGCGTTTTACTGGTGGCCGGGAATAAAGTCACAGGAAAAAAAGTAACAATTTTGGCTAGGAAAAAAGTCACAGGAAAAAAAGTCACAAAAAATTTATGGTGGCCGGTAATAAAGGTTAGGTTAGGTTAGGTTAGGTTAGGTTTCCATCAGTTCTGCATATTCCTTTACTGAAACTGATTGACATATTAACCTTAAAAAAATGTGAGAATTCGATAGTTAACTTTTCTTTTTTTCCTGTGACTTTTTTTCCTGTGACTTTTTTTCTGTGACTTTTTTCCTGTGACTTTTTTCCTGTGACTTTTTTCCTGTGACTTTTTTCCTGTGACTTTTTTCCTGTGACTTTTTTTTACCTGGATTCGTTTTACTAAAGAGTGAAAAAAACGAGTCTCCGTTGGCTAGCCCGCGTGATGTAAACAAACTCAACTTAATCAATGTTACAAAAATTATAAAAAATTGGATGAGTTCAGAATAAGTAATAAAAATAAAGGATTAAACAAATGAAGAAAATTAATTTGTTTGGAAAAGAAATGAATAATTAAGAAACATAAATAAATAAAAATATATAAAAATTAATTTGATATTTAAACGACTATTCTACACAATTCTGTAATGGATGATTTAAGTTAGTTACATAATTTGATACAGTAATACATGATAAAAGTAGTTTGTCCTTGTTCACAGGTATGATGATGTAATTAAAGAACTGTAAAACTTAATTAATGTTTTTGTATTACAGGTAAAAGTTTATGTAATGCGAACTGTTTGTGATGTCGAGTTTTTTTCTTCATAAGATATATATTATGAAAACTAACACACACACACACACACACACACACACACACACACACACACACACACACCTAACCACACCACTTCCACTCATCCACCAAAATTCAATGACAGACAGACTAACTCGAGGAAGGAAACGTAGGAAGCATCTCACTCAGCTTTAAGTGTGAATCAATATGAGACGAGTTCTACCTTGACTCTCTCAGTGAGGAACGGTGGTGACCAGATAGATAGATAGATAGATAGATAGATAGATAGATAGATAGATAGATATAAATATAGTGTGTGTGTGTGTGTTAAGAGGTTGATATTATTCCCTCTGTATTACTGTGCCATATTAAAGGTGACGAATTGCTCCCAAAATGGTGGTATACTCTCTCTCTCTCTCTCTCTCTCTCTCTCTCTCTCTCTTTCTCTCTCGAGGTAAAGTTCCGATAGTTTTAACAACATTTGACTATTTAAGTGAGAGAGAGAGAGAGAGAGAGAGAGAGAGAGAGAGAGAGAGAGAGAGAGTGTGTGTGTGTGTGTGTGTGTGAATGGGTGTGTGAGGGTGTCTGTATGTTGGTGTGTAAATGTGTGCATGAGTGTGTGTATATATAGGTGTGTGAGCTTGTGTACATGTGTGTGTGTGTGTGTGTGTGTGTGTGTGTGTGTGTGTGTGTGTGTGACAGGCAAATAGTAAGTTGTAGTAGTATGTGTACATGTTTATGTGTATGTAGAATAGTGAGTGTGGAAATTAGTGTGAAAGAAGAGGAGTGTGATTGTAAAAGTATCAGTATGGCAGAGTGTGCAAGTGAAAGTGTGAGAAAGTGTGAAATAGTGTGTGTATACCAGAGTGTGTAAGTGAAAGTGTGAGAAAGTGTGAAATAGTGTGTGTGTATACCAGTGTGTGTAAGTGACAGTGTGAGAAAGTGTGAAATAGTGTGTGTGTATACCAGTGTGTGTAAGTAAGTGTGAGAAAGTGTGAAATAGTGTGTGTGTATACCAGTGTGTGTAAGTAAGTGTGAGAAAGTGTGAAATAGTGTGTGTGTATACCAGTGTGTGCAAGTGAAAGTGTGAGAAAGTGTGAAATAATGTGTGTGTATACCAGTGTGTGCAAGTGAAAGTGTGAGAAAGTGTCAAATAGTGTGTGTGTATACCAGAGTGTGTAAGTGAAAGTGTGAGAAAGTGTGAAATAGTGTGTGTATACCAGAGTGTGTAAGTGAAAGTGAGAAAGTGTGAAATAGTGTGTGTGTATACCAGTGTGTGTAAGTGAAAGTGAGAAAGTGTGAAATAGTGTGTTTGTATACCAGAGTGTGTAAGTGAAAGTGTGAGAAAGTGTGAAATAGTGTGTGTGTGTATACCAGAGTGTGTAAGTGAAAGTGTGAGAAAGTGTGAAATAGTGTGTGTGTATACCAGAGTGTGCAAGTGAAAGTGTGAGAAAGTGTGAAATAGTGTGTTTGTATACCAGAGTGTGTAAGTGAAAGTGTGAGAAAGTGTGAAATAGTGTGTGTGTGTATACCAGTGTGTGTAAGTGAAAGTGTGAGAAAGTGTGAAATAGTGTGTGTGTATACCAGAGTGTGTAAGTGAAAGTGTGAGAAAGTGTGAAATAGTGTGTGTGTATACCAGTGTGTGTAAGTGAAAGTGAGAAAGTGTGAAATAGTGTGTGTGTATACCAGAGTGTGTAAGTGAAAGTGTGAGAAAGTGTGAAATAGTGTGTGTGTATACCAGAGTGTGTAAGTGAAAGTGTGAGAAAGTGTGAAATAGTGTGTGTGTATACCAGAGTGTGTTAGTGAAAGTGTGAGAAAGTGTGAAATAGTGTGTGTGTACCAGTGTGTGTAAGTGACAGTGAGAGAAAGTGTGTAATAGTGTGTGTGTGTGTATACCAGTGTGTGTGTATACCAGAGTGTGTAAGTGAAAGTGTGAGAGAGTGTGAAATAGTGTGTGTGCATACCAGAGTGTGTAAGTGAAAGTGTGAGAAAGTGTGAAATAGTGTGTGTGTATACCAGTGTGTGCAAGTGAAAGTGTGAGAAAGTGTGAAATAGTGTGTGTGTATACCAGAGTGTGTAAGTGAAAGTGTGAGAAAGTGTGAAATAGTGTGTGTGTATACCAGAGTGTGTAAGTGAAAGTGTGAGAGAGTGTGAAATAGAGTGTGTGTATACCAGAGTGTGTAAGTGAAAGTGTGAGAAAGTGTGAAATAGTGTGTGTGTGTACCAGTGTGTGTAAGTGACAGTGAGAGAAAGTGTGTAATAGTGTGTGTGTGTATACCAGAGTGTGTAAATGAAAGTGTGAGAGAGTGTGAAATAGTGTGTGTGTATACCAGAGTGTGTTAGTGAAAGTGTGAGAAAGTGTGAAATAGTGTGTGTGTATACCAGAGTGTGTAAGTGAAAGTGTGAGAAAGTGTGAAATAGTGTGTGTGTATACCAGAGTGTGTAAGTGAAAGTGTGAGAAAGTGTGTAATAGTGTGTGTGTGTGTATACCAGAGTGTGTAAGTGAAAGTGTGAGAAAGTGTGAAATAGTGTGTGTGTATACCAGAGTGTGTAAGTGAAAGTGTGAGAAAGTGTGAAATAGTGTGTGTGTATACCAGAGTGTGTAAGTGAAAGTGTGAGAAAGTGTGAAATAGTGTGTGTGTATACCAGTGTGTGTAAGTGAAAGTGTGAGAAAGTGTGAAATAGTGTGTGTGTATACCAGTGTGTGTAAGTGAAAGTGTGAGAAAGTGTGAAATAGTGTGTGTGTATACCAGAGTGTGTAAGTGAAAGTGTGAGAAAGTGTGAAATAGTGTGTGTGTGTATACCAGTGTGTGTAAGTGAAAGTGTGAGAAAGTGTGAAATAGTGTGTGTGTATACCAGAGTGTGTAAGTGAAAGTGTGAGAAAGTGTGAAATAGTGTGTGTGTATACCAGAGTGTGTAAGTGAAAGTGTGAGAAAGTGTGAAATAGTGTGTGTGTATACCAGAGTGTGTAAGTGAAAGTGTGAGAAAGTGTGAAATAGTGTGTGTGTTTACCAGAGTGTGTTAGTGAAAGTGTGAGATAGTGTGAAATAGTGTGTGTGTGTATACCAGAGTGTGTAAGTGAAAGTGTGAGAAAGTGTGAAATAGTGTGTGTGTATACCAGAGTGTGTAAGTGAAAGTGTGAGAAAGTGTGAAATAGTGTGTGTGTATACCAGAGTGTGTAAGTGAAAGTGTGAGAAAGTGTGTAATAGTGTGTGTGTGTATACCAGAGTGTGTAAGTGAAAGTGTGAGAGTGTGAAATAGTGTGTGTGTATACCAGAGTGTGTTAGTAAAAGTGTGAGAAAGTGTGAAATAGTGTGTGTGTATACCAGAGTGTGTAAGTGAAAGTGTGAGAAAGTGTGAAATAGTGTGTGTGTGTACCAGTGTGTGTAAGTGAAAGTGTGAAAAAGTGTGAAATAGTGTGTGTGTATACCAGAGTGTGTGTAAGTGAAAGTGTGAGAAAGTGTGAAATAGTGTGTGTGTATACCAGAGTGTGTAAGTGAAAGTGTGAGAAAGTGTGAAATAGTGTGTGTGTGTGTGTATATCAGAGTGTGTAAGTGAAAGTGTGAGAAAGTGTGAAATAATGTGTGTGTATACCAGTGTGTGTAAGTGAAAGTGTGAGAAAGTGTGAAATAGTGTGTGTATACCAGTGTGTGTAAGTGAAAGTGTGAGAAAGTGTGAAATAGTGTGTGTGTATACCAGAGTGTGTAAGTGAAAGTGTGAGAAAGTGTGAAATAGTGTGTGTGTGTGTGTATATCAGAGTGTGTAAGTGAAAGTGTGAGAAAGTGTGAAATAGTGTGTGTATACCAGTGTGTGTAAGTGAAAGTGTGAGAAAGTGTGAAATAGTGTGTGTATACCAGAGTGTGTAAGTGAAAGTGTGAGAAAGTGTGAAATAGTGTGTGTATATACCAGAGTGTGTAAGTGAAAGTGTGAGAATGTGAAAGTAAGTGTGCGAAAGTCCTATATACACCAACACTTTCCGCTATTAACTAATCAACGATACACTCAGACTTTTTATGTTAAACACTTATTACGCACTCACATATGCACTTAATTGTAGACACACTTACCTTCAAAAATGCACTAATATATACAAGGATACGTGTATTCATAAACACAAATATTCACAGCTATAGACAGACAAATGCACTGTTGAATTCACTGGTAAATGCAGACAGATAGATAGATAGATAGATAGATAGATACGGGAATTAAAATGATAGATAGACACAGAACTCTGCAGTCAAAGAAAGGTCTGTTTCTTTGTCACTGTGAGCGAAGGAATTTTGAACATAGGATTATTTTTTTTATTAATTATTACTGCCATTGATATATATTTTTTTTCAATAATTTTGTGACTTTCTAACAGATCATAGACCAAGACAGCACGGTGAGCATAGTTAAATATCTGTCTCAGTGGTCTGTATTAGTGTTTGTCTATGATGTAAACAAAACAAAGGCACTGCCCGAGTCCGAACGCGAGGCAGCAGTGGCTTGGGTTTATGGCTTTCAACTACGCCGCTCATTTTCTTAGCTAGTATAAGATCAACGTTACTATTTACCTTAATATTTCGTTTTCTGATGTTATATTTCGATTAAATTTCTCAAATACGACCACGGTGATATGTCTGTTAAGTCAAATATTACACAAAATCGAGACGCAAACGGACGAATCAGTAGAACCACGTGGAGCAGTGGTAGGCGGAGTATACAAACAGTAATTGTTGTTGAACCTTCAGTGACTGTTGGAGTTATTGAGGGTGTTGAAGTTAGTCATCATCCAACTGGTTCTCATCAATACAGTCTGAAACGCGTTACTGAAACTGAAACCCAACGCTGAAACTGTTGCCTGTTACAGTCAATCAAAACTCGATACTGAAATTGAAATCTGTTACAGGAAATGAAACTCGCAAGAAAGATTGAGAACCAATACAAAAAGCTAAAATTCAAAATACACACAACGACGTCCAGTGTTGGTCAAGTTGCAGCTAATGTACTGTACCTAGAACCTGCCGCCACTCCTAGCCAACAAGACTTGATGCTATAGTACCTCCTCGACTACCATGAAGACAGTCATCGTACTCAAGGGAATAGGTAGACAAAGCTTCAGTCATAGTTATCTTGGGGTTAAGTCATCGTAATAAGGGGTTAAGTCATCGTAATAAGGGGTTAAGTCATCGTGCTGGAGAGGTTAATGCAGAAGAGTCAAAGACAATAATTGTTATCAGAAGATCTTTGTCAGAGTTAACAAGAGGAACACAAGTTACTTCCTGAGTTACAAGTGACATAAAAAAACAGGGTACAAGGAAGGCACTACACCCAGGAAACATAGTGGTGTAGTGGGTGTCTGCACTCACCAACTGGTTTAGCAGAGGCACCTGTAGGAGTCGTCGACAAAGGAGCTAACAGGAGCGTCTTGGTGACTGTCAGTGGTGGTGAGACAGGTAGTGTGTTGAGGAGCTTGTTCACCGCACTGCGTCAGCCACGGCGGTTCGGGCACTACTGACAATGTAGCCGGCACCTTTCCTCCCTCACTCACTCGCCTTCCTCTTCTCTCTTTCCCCCATCCACCTTCCTCCTCCTCCTCTCTCTCTCTCTTTCCCCCCCTCCTTCCGACTCTTCCTCCCTCCCTCCCACGCTGGTAGGTCGTCATTCACATACGCGGCGGTGAGGTCACCTCCACCTCACTCCATGTTTCCTCCCTCGCCTCTCTTTCCCGCTCTCTCTCTTTCTCTTCCGCTCACTCACCCACGCCACCGCTGCGTCATGGAGTCGGGGTGTGGTAGGTGTGGGAAGTGTAGGAGGGGCCACGGCCTCAGGTGTGGGCGGGCTCAACACACACACACATATACGCAGACAAATACACGTGAGTAAAATGGTTTCCAACACAGCTGAAGGTCAGAGCCACATGACCGACCAGACCAGGTGAACCGACGGTCCAAATGAATGGAGGAGTATTGTGACTTCCTTGTTGGTGGTGTGACCAGGAGGAACAGTTGTGTTGTCATAGTTTGGGGGAGTTTATTTATTGAACAAAGTATGTACCAATTAGTTTATTTAGTCAGTTTCTCTTTTAGAGAGAGAGAGAGAGAGAGAGAGAGAGTTCTCATCAGCGTGAAGACATACATCTTCATTTCATAATTAGATATGTGGAACAACATCAACTCTGATACAAAGAAGTAAAGATCCACACCAGCGCCATCAAGCATAACAAAATATGACATTCCTTTTCATTTGAAAAAAAAATATATATAAAATAATTTACAGACAATGAAAAGATTAACTATAAATTTATAGGATGGCGATTAAAGATATATGAAATCAAGACAATAGAACAACAAAAGAATAATTCAACTTAAAACTTAAATACAATCAAGAGAAATGTTATTAACAATCCTTAACAAAAAACAAACCAAGAAAAGACCACTTACCTGTTGATGGGTGAAAAGCCGTCTATTGTAGAGGGACTCGACCATGACAAGGTCCGTCCTGGAGAGTGCACATGACAGTATCCTAAAAGTTGGGTTAGGTTCTTTGATGACAGAGTGACACAACTATATGTCCGCAAATCCTGTGCTGTAACCAATTAATAGTAGAGACCCAGCAGGTACAGGTGGCCCCAGGTAGAGAGTGTCACCCCCTGAAGGCCTCTCTGAACAGATGGCACTGTCGGAACCAATTTATGAATGAATCCGTAACGTGAGGAGAGCTGTTGCTGGCACTCCTCTCTCTCTCCCTACACTCTTCCTCTCACACCAACACCCTCCCTTCTCTCCACACCGAGATAGATAGAGACAGAGACAGAGAGATATAGAGACACACAAAGAGACAGAGACAGAAAGACAAAGAGACAAGGACAGACAGAGAGACAGAGACTCATTATCCCACCTCCTCCTACCTGTGAGATGAAGCAATAGGTAGTCAACAGGTAAGCTTGGTGTCCTCACTAACCACCACAACACAGGCAGGAAGCACACATTGACCACAGGATCAACACAACACGACGTGGCGGGTCACTGTAAACAACCTCTCCAGTATGTCACCTCATAATGTTGTTATTCCACCTGTTTACAAGACCTCTGAGACGTAAGTAATTTGTATATAAAGGTCTCGTAAAACAACAGCCTAACCTAACCTAACCTACCGGGAAATAATTATGCTTCCCTAAGTAACATTGATTACACTACAGGGTTAATAAGACTATTGTGAGGTTTATTGTATTGAGTAAAATGAAAAACAAACACGGGATGATATTATGATGTGAGAGGAAGTGTTTGGCTGAGGACTGCTGAGGTTACCCTATCCTAACTCTCTCATGCCTCACTGTCTGTCATGCCTCACTGTCATGCCTCACTGTCATGCCTCACTGTCATGCCTCACTGTCTGTTCATGCCCCACTAAATGTCACGCATCACTAACTGTTATGCCTCACTGTCATGCCTCACTGTCATGCGTCACTAACTGTCATGCGTCACTAACTGTTATGCCCCAGTGTCATGCCTCAGTAGCTCTATCATGCCTCACTAACTGCTATGTCCCATTGTCATGCCTCACTAACTGTCATGCCTCACTAACTGCTATGCCCCACTGTCATGCCTCAGTAGCTCTATCATGCCTCACTAACTGTCATGCCTCACTAACTGTCATGTCTCACTAAATGCTATGCCCCACTGCCATGTCTCACTGTCATACCACACTAACTGCTATGCCCCACTGTCATGCCTCACTAACTGTCATGCCTCACTGTCATGTTTCACTGTCATGCCTCACTAACTGTCATGCCTCGTTATCTAACTCACTCACTCACTTGTGCTCGTCCAGTAAGTCAGTCAGAGCCGCTAGCGTCGAGGTCAGGAGACTCTTGTGTCCGTGAAGAATTGTGAAGCGTGACACGTGAGTGGAGGACAGAGAGAGAGAATCGCCTGGCTCTTGATTGCCCGTGTTGGCGTTGTCTATTATGGCATGGAATAAAAGAAAGAAGCCAGGTTGTTGATAGTTCGTGCTGATGTCTGTATTAAACATTATTACAGTAAACAGGAATACAACTTTTTCCATAATCCAAAACTAATTATTTCTTCTCATATCAGACAACTCCGCTATGTGACACCCGCCTCGCCTTACCGTCTGCACCGAGTAATTATTTTTCTTTATACCTCACACAATGGGCACCAATATACACCTGGGTCTTACCTGTTTATATTTATAACGTCTTGATGAATGGGTTATTTTGGGATTACCTGGATCTATGTATACCTGTATCTATGCATACCTGTATCGATGTATACCTGTATCTATGTATACCTGTATCAATGTATACCTGTTTCTATGCATGCCTGTATCTATGTATACCTGCATCTATGTATACTTGTATCGATGTATACCTGTATCAGTGGAGATTAAACTGTTCTCTCAATATACTTAATAAGTTAGGTTAGGTTAGGTTAGGTTAAGTTAGGTTAGGTTAAGTTAGGTTAGGTTAGGTTAGTTTAAATATCACAGTAGGATAATTACTTAAATCATTCTTAAGACAGATACAACACCCCCCCCCCCCCCCCCCACATGTTTGACCCTGAGGAGGTGAGGTTAGGGCCACGAGTACAGGTCATCGTCCTCAAGGGGTCAAAGGTCATATATAGGAAGTGATTGAGATTTTGACATTTATATATTTAAGTATATTTTTCTTCATAATGTATAGTGTGTTTTCAGGTGAGGTTATGAGAGGATGTGTATGGGTATGTATGATCGTGTATGGGTATGTATGATCGTGTATGATCGAGTATACGTATGAAAAACCCACATGACCACGACTGTTTATACAACACCCCGACCCAAAAATTTAAATAAACAAACAAATAAATAATTACATATAATAAATAAATAAATACATAAATAGATAAATAAATAAATAAATGATGGGGAAACAAAGAAGAAAGACAATAAGAAAGCAATGAAATTTAACATCAGTTTCTAGTTGACGAGAAACACCTACAAACTGACGTCATTGGAGGGGAACATCGGAGGTAATCTATGCCTTACACCGGTACAAACATTCCTTTAACTATATATAGTAATGGAACCCTGATATAATAGATGTTTAGGGAGGAAATTGAATAAATATTAACACCTTAATTATGATGACTTAACCCCTTTGAGTATGATGACTTAACCCCCTTGAGTATGATGACTTAACACCCTTGAGTATGATGACTTAACCCCTTGAGTATGATGACTTAAACCCCCTTGAGTATGATGACTTAACCCCTTTGAGTATGATGACTTAACCCCTTGAGTATGATGACTTAAACCAATGTACTCAACTGTTCATGGTAAGTCTTATGAATTATGAACCAAAATCACAAAAGACCAATGGAAAACAATATCTCAAACGACCAAAAAATAGAAAAATAAAAAATAGATCAACAACAACAACATCAAAATGGCCGACTGATCAAAATATTATGACGAAAAACGAATAAAAAAAAAAATACCCAAAGTCTTCTCTGATATATTTCTAGTATAGGTTTCGTCGTCAAAGAAAGGTCAAATTCGTGACGTTAGTGTGCTCTCTTTCCCAGCCCATAACAATATGATCTACCAAAACACAACCTGTTTACGAGTTCCGCGAATGTTGACAAACTGTGAGGGTGTTTGTTTACATACTCAAGTCGGGAGGCGGAGATTGTGCAGGCGAGCAGCGGTGTTGACGTCTTCCACCCTTAGTGGTTTAGGAGGAGTTACTACGTGATGTGGCTGGTGTAGGTGAAGCGGGGCAAGGAAGGGCGAAGAGAGGGAGAGAAAGGAGGAGCAAGAGGGATAGGGAGGGAGAGAAAGGAGGAGCAAGAGGGATAGGGAGGGAGAGAAAGGAGGAGCAAGAGGGATAGGGAGGGAGAGAAAGAGAGAGATACATAAATTACCAAACAAAGAAGAATAATCATATAGAGAGAAGGAGAAAGATGGATATAGATAGAGTGATAAAATATGGAGAGATGGAAAAAGGAAGAAGTATAATCCACATCTTTTACGACTGTTACTCCCCCCCACACCCCACATAACACCCACACCACATACCCTCTCCCTCCCCACATACCCCCTCCCTCCCCCTACATACTCCCCCCCACACCCCACATAACACCCACACCACATACCCTCTCCCTCCCCACATACCCCCTCCCTCCCCCTACATACTCCCCCCACACCCCACATAACACCCACACCACATACCCTCTCCCTCCCCACATACCCCCTCCCTCCCCCTACACACTCCCCCCCCACACCCCACATAACACCCACACCACATACCCTCTCCCTCCCCACATACCCACTCCCTCCCCCTACATACTCCCCCCCCACACCCCACATAACACCCACACCACATACCCTCTCCCTCCCCACATACCCCCTCCCTCCCCCTACATACTCCCCCCACACCCCACATAACACCCACACCACATACCCTCTCCCTCCCCACATACCCCCTCCCTCCCCCTACATACTCCCCCCCACACACCCCACGTACCCCACTCTAACCCCCCATACCTACGCTATTTGCTCAGGAAAACTCACCGGAGGAATATTTACCTCGTGTTCACTATTGACTGGTAACCAGGTGGCTATATATATGTATAGTGTATCACCTTTGATAATTTTTTGTGATATATTTTCAAACCTTTTCTCACCTTTGATGACAGACTGTTCACACACACACACACACACACACACACACACACACACACACACACACACACACACACACACACACACACACACACACACACAAAACTCTTGGTGAAATATATATTCTCATCCAGATTTCACAAGTATCATGAATTCCCAAACATTCCCATTCCCATTCCTAGATAATATAAATACTTATCTCTATTTCAGGGTGTGGGCACCGTGTATGAAGGTCGTGTGCACCGTGTATGAGGGTCGTGTGTACCGTGTATGAGGGTCGTGTGTACCGTGTATGAGGGTCGTGTGTACCGTGTATGAGGGTCGTGTGCACCGTGTATGAGGGTCGTGTGTACCGTGTATGAGGGTCGTGTGCACCGTGTATAAGAGATGTTCCTCATACCCTTAAATAATTAATCTAATAAAGTATAATTTTAACACGTATTATCGACCGGTAATTCGTGGAGTCAGATAATGTCAAGCCACACTACTTGACACTATGATGGCTCATAATCACAAGTAATGTCGTTATATTACCGATCTAAGGACAGTGTGCGGGAGAGAGAAACATACAATTCAATTGAAGACTATAATAATAATAATAATACCAATAACAAATAATAATAAGAATAACAAAAACAACAACAACACAATGACAATAACAACAACAACAATAACATCAACACTGCGAGGGTATTAACACCTACTGCTGTGCCCTATTTGTTTACAAATTATTGCAATTATTATTTTTTACGGGATTAGCCCACCCGGGCATAGGTCACTGACCCACATCAGGGCCTGGGGGGCAAAAATGTAAAAATAATAATAATAATAATAATAATAATAATAATAATAATAATAAAGAACCATGAAGAAATTAAAAAAAATCAATAGTGAGAAACAATATGTGTATGTTGTGTTGTCAATAGTAAGAGAAACAATTGAGACCCTGCAACTGTGTGTAAGTGAAGCAGAAAGTCAGATCATCAACCTGGGACTTGGTCACAATTTTCGTAATGCCATATGGCAGCAGGGTCTACCATTAGACAACACCTCATGCTTCCAATATCTTCCCTACAATAATTATTTCCAGTTCCGGAATAATCAGAGATACAACTTAAAGCACCCAGAGCTACTAAGACCACCCCCCATGTGCTCCTCTCAGTCCCAGACCTCCATAAAATATCACTGTGTGAAGGTGTGGAACAACTTACCCCCACCCATCCCAGCAAAGACCACGCTCCCTTCCTTTAAATCATCTCTTAAAAAATATCTATTGTCTAAGTATTATTATTTTTGTAATACCTACTTAATATTCCTACCTTTATTGTACCACCAAAACCATTATACCAGAAATTGTCATGTAGATAGATAGAAATTACCATTACAATAATTACATTTACCGACAAAAGTTATGTTGACATCTCTGTCCTCTTGTTCCACTTTAATACAACCCAGATATCAACTCCACAGTCCAATATGTCCCTATTATAACATTAATGCCAAAAAAAAATAGAAAAAATAAATAAATAAATAAATAAATAAATAAAAATAATTAAATACCTAAGTGATATTACCACCATGCTCTGTGTACTATTCCAGATGATACCAAATGTTACATAATACTTCCTTGAGATAAATGTATAGTATATATCAGGTGCAGCTCAGGTTCTCATCCATGTTAATATTGTTATTATTATCCACTCTGTATCTGTGTTCGTCTGGCTAAATAAACTGTTTCAATATCATTATCAATAACAATAACAATATAACAACAATAACAACAACAACACACATTATTACATTAGCCATAACACGCAACAAGCCGACACACACACACACACACACACACACACAAACACACACACACACACACACATCTCTCGACACAGCGAAGCCCCTCACACATACTTGCTCCTTCAGGTTCCTTTTTCACATCTCCTGCAGTAGTTATGATTTACTACTACACACAGGTCTTGGTCTGCTACTGGGTCTGAGAGAGAGAGAGAGAGAGAGAGAGAGAGAGATAGAGAGAGAGAGAGAGAGAGAGAGAGAGAGAGAGCTAATTTCCTGGTGGGGAGGGGGAGAGGAAGACCGCTCAAGAGGATATACAAGAAAAGTTAAAGGGCTTATGGCAGGAAACTGGTTATGATGACTGCTGGAGTGGTACGTCTCTCTCTCTCTCTCTCTCTCTCTCTCTCTCTCTCTCTCTCTCTCTCTCTCTGAAGCCGCCCCGTGGGATGAAAGAACTCCCCCCCCCCTACCTTGCTACAGCCCCCACCACCACTCTTCCTTCCACCTCTTGACTTTCTCCTTCTCTCTCTTTCCATCTTCTTGCTATCATCTTCCTTCTCATCTCCCCTTGTTTTACTCTTATCTATCCTTCTCTTTCTTCTTCTTATCCTTTGATTTATTCCTCCTCCTTTCTATTCCCTTTTCAATTCTCCCTTCCTATCTTTCTCCCTTCCTGTATCTCATTATCCCTCAGCCTTCTCCTCTCCCATTTCTATTTCTCCTTCCCACTTCTGTTTCCGTCCCCTTCCCCCTCCTTCAACCTACTTCTGTTCTTCCATCCCTCTTCCCTCTCCTCCTCTTCCCCCTCCCCCTCTTCCCCCTCCTCCTCTTCCCCTCCTCCTCTTCCCCCTCCTCTTCCCCTCCTCGTTGACATTCTCCAACCTTCAGAAGTAATATTTATTCAGCACTGGAAGGCATAACGCTCCAACGACACACGTCACAGCTTCTGCAATGTTGTTTCAGTCATTCTGGTACACCGTAAACTAATGACGTCACAACCGATGGGCGTGTTGTGTGTATAAAACAATGACGTCCCGACTAATGTTTACATTCTGTGCAGTAGACAGACTCTCCAAGGCTGTTTGATATGCGAGATAGTTCGCATGTGACGACGCAGGTGGGGACCCAATGGCGTCGAGGTCTGCTACAGAGAGGCCATAACGCAGTAAGGTCCTCGTCCAGTCATCGTCGAGTACAGACTTGTGTTCAACAGATGACTGTATGGTAATTGTCGTCAACAATACATATTCCTCACAGTTAATGACCCCAGTTATCAAACCCCCTGATGTAAAGACGACGACAGGTATGGTACAGGAACACATAACGTCTAACAACAGGTCAACATAAACAGAAACCATCAGAGAAATGACCAATAACAAGTGTATATATTAGACCACAACACTGAAGCCTTTATACGCGTGTTTACTGTTGTCTCACAGTCAATAGAACAAAATATTGTTGTTGATGTTTTGTTAGTTCAATGTTCCCCTACAGAATGCTGACCTCGCTGGCCGGGTCCCGTCTACACAGTAAATCCCAAGTGACGTTTTGTCCCACTGTAGGCGATTTTGTTTTGTTTATGTATTTAAGGAATTATATACAAATTTACCATAATATATGAGGCAAGGTGGACACTACACCACACGAGACACTCAGTGGTCGTCAAACTCAGCCT
>CAUDMG010002375.1:485000-497500 GCA_958450375.1 Homarus gammarus | reverse complement strand
CTGGCACCAGTACACTAAACAGCCCCTCCCCCTTCCACGCTCTTTACCGACGACCCGTGAAGCCAATCAGCGAGTCCAGAATTGTACATCAAGTTATGACGTAATGATGACGTCGTATAAATCAATCAGGTGGAAACATTCCTACAGGTAATGACGTCACGGAAAGCAGTCCAATCAGAGCACAGCCGAGTTATGACGTGTCTATGACGTGGCACGAGGACACTGGTTCTGAGAGTATTATGGAACTGCTCTTTTCCAGCTCGTGTGTTCGTATTGTTAGTAGTAGTTGTAGTGTTATCGTTGTTATCGTTGTAGTGTTGTTATCATTGTAGTGCTGTTATTGTTGTGATTTTTGTAGTGCTGTTATTGTTGTTGTTTTTGTAGTGCTGTTATCGTTGTTGTATTGTAGTGATGTTATCTTTCTCACTGTAATGTTATTGCTATTATTAGGATTATCAATATTAATTTGAACACGGTAATGATAACTGCTATTATAATTATTATTCTATTTTTTATAGTACTATAGCAGTTGTATAGGTAGTGTTATATACTTCCTAATATTGCTTTTATTGAGCTGTTATTATTATTATTATTATTGTTATTATTATTATTATTATTATGATTATTATTATTATTATTATTATTATTATTATTATTATTGTTATTATTATTATTATTATTATTATTATTATTATTATTATTATCATTATTATTATTATTATTATTATTATTATTATTATTATTATTATTATTATTATTATCATTATTATTATTATCATTATTATTATTATTATTATTATTATTATTATTATTATTATTATTATTATTATTATTATTATTATTATTATTACTATTATTATTATTATTGTTAACATTGTTTTACTGTCATCAATATTAACATATCATTTCCATTAAGTCTTTATCCACCTGCCTCACATTCTCTCCCTATTCATTTCCTTCTCTCCACCTTTCTTCCCCCTCTCTTCATCTCCCTCTTTTATCTTATTTTCTTCTCTTCCCCAACCCTAATCTTCTCTCATCTCTATAGCCTTTCCTTCGCGCCCTTTGACCTTCCGCTATCTACCTTCTTCCGTCCGGCTTTCCGCCCCCCCGCTCTCACCTGCCCACTGACCTCTGACCTTCCTCCCGGTGCCTCGAGTCATCCAGGGGGGAAGGAGGGAAGGAGGAAGGAAGGAAGAGAAAGGGAAGGAAAGGAAGAAGATAAAGGGGAGGGAGGGTAGAAGATGAAATGAAAATTAACAGGAGGAAGGAAGAGGAGAAAAAAGATAAAGGAGAAGGGAAATGAGAGATAATTAGCTGAAAGTAACAAAGGGTGAGAAGGAAGGAAGGAAGGAAGGAAGGAAAGGAGAGCGAGGAAGAAGGGAAGGAATGAAGGAAAGGAGAGAGGGAGGAAGAAAGAAAGGATAGAGTGAGGAGGGAAGGAGAGAGGGAGGAAAGAAGGAAGGAAGGTAGGAAGGAGAGCGAGGAAGGACCAAAAGAAACAAGAAGACAAAAGTAAATAAGAGAGACATGAAGGAGAAAAGGACAAGGGAAATATCTGTGTCTGTCTCTGTCTCTATCTGTCTCTGTCTCTATCTGTCTCTGTCTGTCTCTGTCTCTATCTGTCTGTGTCTGTCTCTGTCTCTATCTGTTAATGTTATCTCGGGTTAATATTTTTGTGGCGGTGTTAAAATGGTTTCTGCGTGGTGTTATTGTGTTAATGTGTTCTGTCTGGTGTTGCTGTGGTGTTAAATTAACTTAGTGTGGTGTTGTTCTGGTGTTAACATTGATTTCTGTAATGGTGAACGGAAGGATTAAACTAAAACCGTGTTAATATTGAATTTTATTAACATATCACTGTGTAACTTTGTATAAAAAGGGAATATAAATTTATAGTATAAGTAAAAGTTGATAGTTTATGTTTTAATACCAGGTAACATTAATTATTTTTAATGTGGAAACAAACTAATACGCTACTGCATTAATTAATTCTAAGAACCACATCATTTATCTATTTCCACTAATGTATCCACTGTTTATGTCATTGTTATTAGTTAACACGTGTGGTATATGAATCTTATATCCACACATCATAACAGAGCCATAACATGTCGCCTCGTCTTATTTCACCAGGTAGTGATGTGGATGGTGTTAGATTCTGTTGCAACGTCCATTCTCTTGTTAGATGGTGTTAGATTCTGTTGCAACGTCCATTCTCCTGTTAGATGGTGTTAGATTCTGTTGCAACGTCCATTCTCCTGTTAGATGGTGTTAGATTCTGTTGCAACGTCCACTCTCCTGTTAGATGGTGTTAGATTCTGTTGCAACGTCCACTCTCTTGTTAGATGGTGTTAGATTCTGTTGCAACGTCCACTCTCTTGTTAGATGGTGTTAGATTCTGTTGCTACGTGTGTTATGGTGTGTTATAGTTCGTGTTATATAGGTCTTACATTATAGGTGTGAGATATTGGTCATGTAGATGTTAAATTGTGGCATAATCGGTGTTAGACTGTGCTTTGAGAGAGAGAGAGAGAGAGAGAGAGAGAGAGAGAGAGAGAGAGAGAGAGAGAGAGAGAGAGAGAAAGAGAGAGAGAGAGAGAGAGAGAGAGAGAGCTTCGTGTGGGAGGCGGGCGGTGGGAGACGGCAACTAGAGCGGAATGCCTAAGTGAACTCAGAGAGGGAAGAAGGTAGAAGACAAGAGGATACGAAAGGAGGAGATAAGAGACGAAACGAGAAAGATAAAGAGAATATTTTTATCGTTATCGGTGTTTATATTGTTATTATTCTTGTTATAAAAGTCAACAGTAAACAAGTGAGTTTACGATCGTGTTGTAAATAATGTTTTTGAAATTGCTCTAAAGTCTAAACAATTGTCAATATGATTTCTCTTTACCGTTATATAACATAATTAAAAAATACTCAGAAATTACCAATGTTGTCTTGAAATAATTATCAATAACTTTAAACACCATAGATACTAATTAAAGTAATTAAACAAATAGTATTTTAAGTCGCTTATTAACTGACAATGCAAGGTTAGGTTAGGTTAGGTTAGGTTAGGTTACGTTATCAGATATTGACATCAATGATATCAGTAATATCAGTTTTGATATAAAACTGTGATCTCTTGTAATGTTTTTATTTGTTTTATTGGATATTTATAGTAAATACAACTAATTAACAAAGAAGAACAGAGCAGTAAGTTCATAAAGCTATTGTTTTTTGCATTACTGTTTGTATGGTCAATATTATGAGTGTACATTCGGTTGGGGATTATGAAGGGAAGCTACTTCTGTCTTATCACATTCCAAAGTCATTATTGTAGTTCAATTTACTGCCACACCTCCCCACCGAGCACTGTACCACACCTCCCCACCGAGCGCTGTACCACACCTCCCCACCGAGCACTGTACCACACCTCCCCACCGAGCGCTGTACCACACCTCCCCACCGAGCGCTGTACCACACCTCCCCACCGAGCGCTGTAGTTCAGTGATTTCTCAACTCAATATTTTGTTAACGATGGTTGGCAACACAACGACCCCCGCAGCTTGAAAGGCGTGTTTAAAACTAGAGGGGTTATCGCAAGTGTTTTAGTGAATTAAAATATCGTTTATTGATATCAACTAATTTAATTTTGACACATACTCCATAATCTTTTGGCGGACATGAACGCCTTAAAGGGACTCATGATTCATTGTTTTTGTGGATACATTCGTTTATGCTATACAATATTGGATAATGTTCAACACTTCTAATTACTTTTTATATATTATTATATTAATATATATAAAATTTTACTCAAATTAGTTTATTAATAAAAAAAATTCCAGTATTAAAAAAAATATCCGTTTATCGTTCTCACTGGCAGAGTTGCCAACTTAGCGACTTTGTAGCTAGATCTAGAGCTTTTGGTTTTTTTCTAGCGACATTTTAGAGCGGTTTACGACTTGTCTCAAATCTAGAGATAGCCACAGAAGCCTAGCGACTTTCTGGATACTTTTGGACTCTCCATGAATACTCAGTTTTCCTAATTTCGAGCCATAATATATAGCAACGGGGTTACAGGGACAATAAATAATAAGAAAAGTTTAATACACTTGAACGGGTCGTGGTACAGAAGGAGGGACACGTCTACTTGATGTCAGCCCGTCCATGGCTAATATTGCCGTGTCGTCATTTATTTGTCTATTACCTTCGCCTTTGTAGCACCTGGGTGACTTACCTCTTTGTCAGATATGCAATAGGAATTTCATTAATGCGCTAAATTTTAAAGAATATTAGCAAAACATCTTATAGAATTAATTCTATCAAGCCTGCGTGGTTCCAACCTTCTCATCCGCCTCCACCCATAGACTCCATACAGTTGCCCCGACACTGTTCACCCGCTGTGCCAAAAACCATCAAGGAAAGTTTCCGCTTGTTTACATGCTGTTTATTAATTTGAACCCTTCATAGTCCCAATAGAAAAGGGGTAAGCCACAGTATTGGCAGCGATTTAGGAAGGAATGGCTCAGAGATGACAGATACAAAAATTGGCTTCTGGAGGTGCCAGGAGATAATAAAAAAGGATTTTGCAAGTGTACTTTGTCTGCTAAGTTGTGCGACATTGAAAAACACAAAACACTAAAAAACACAAGAAAGCAGAAGAGCCGTTTAGTGCTGAAAGACAGACAATTTTACCATTCAAGAAACTTGGGAATAATAGCTAGCGACTTTCCATGGAAGATTTAGCGACATTTAGCTACATTTAGGTACCAGCCTAGCGACATTTGAAAATCCGAGTTAGCAACACTGCTCACTGGTGACTCAGCTGGTAGCGTCACCTGCCTCAGAGGCGTCAAGTGTTCAGTGTTCCCGCTGTTAAATGATCCACAGTGCTTGACTTTGATACTGTTCGGACAATATAACGTGCAGAACGTATAACCGAAATGACAGAGTAACTAAAAAGTGATTATAAAACTTTGATAAATTTAGATAATGATGATAATACGACCATAAACAAAATGCTCTCCACAATGGCGTTTAAATCACCGCCACTCAACGTAAACTACAATAATATTTATCAACACCTGGACTAGACTTGTAAGTAGTATATAAAAAGAAATGTTTATTAGTTCACAAGATGACGGATAAATAATGCAATAAAAATATGTGCCGGAAGAATATATAAATATGAAACAGTATTGAGCACTCTGAAGACATAAATTATATCCAGTTATGTTCAGAAGTATCCCGGGTAATTAAACAAGACAATGGTAGCATATTAGTTTGTAGTAAAATGTTATACACTATTTTATCAGTTGGTTGTGGGGAGTGAGTGCATATCCTTTCATGACTTTCTTACAAAATACAGTAATCTTTAATAAGTCTTTTATGACATTCATGGCCTTGTTATATAATACTTGGTGCCGTAAATGTTTTCAAATCAAGGTTGGGTTTTAGTTAAATTACTGAATGTAGAAAAAAAAACTCCAGTATTATCCTAGTGGTATAATATGAAACTGTACAATATCATTTTATTTTCACTCTACTTCACAAAACACACAAGTCATAAAAGTTTTGTGACCAAATTTTAAAGTTTTCTTATTGATCTTAAGGTTAAGTTAGATTAAATAAATAAAGTAGGATGTTAAGTTAGAACATTAAGTTAGGGTAAAGTTTACATTATTAATACATTACCGCAATACCGCAGTCCCTCGTTATGTGTGTGGATTTAGAATTTCGCTAATAGGTTATCAAATTTACTTTAGCAGTGTTCAAACCACAAGCTAAACTTAGTTCTAAATGCCATTCAAAATGAATCTTAGGACCAAGCAAAGATACACACCCACAATAACATATTATGACTGTATTGTACCATTTATATGTAGACTGTATCGAAGCAAAGGAAATAACCCGTAATATTTTCCGAGTTGTAAAAAGTGATTTAAAATGACATATATAGCAAGCTTTGATATTTACGTTGCTATGGAGTTTGTGAAGCTCAAATTGAGAGCCTTTGACATTTGTTCTATAGGTTAATATTGAAGAAGGAAGAGCTCAGATTATACATATTGTAGTAATGTTTATTATTCACGATGATACATACAGCTTATAGTGTTTATGTTACTGAACATTAGCGAAATGAATATTGCACTTGGGTAAGGTTAGGTAAAGTTAGGTTAATTACATCCTAATCTCAACTAACCAACCTAGTTTAACCTAACCTAACTTAACCGGAGTTGACTGACATTTACCAACAAACTCGTGTACCGTATACCGCCTTTCCACACGACACTGCAGTGCAATAGTTAAGTGGGATAGCGTAATGATATCTGCCACATTTCTAGCGTAATGACGATATATTATAATATATCGGCCTCTTGTAAAGAATACTATACAAATTAAAAAAAATTGTCATTCACACTTGCAAGTATTACTTTTCGAATTAAGTGAAATTGCAGTTAAAGCTATTTTTTTTAACTTTAGGAAACAAGTATTGATTACGTTTTTAAGATAAACAAATGACTAATTTTGCAATTATGAGATGTGGACACCTTGCTGTACCTTATAACGATGACGTGTAGTAGCTTAGTGGTCAGGCGCTGCGGCTAATATCTCCTGGAAAAATATCAATTAACACTGATTGCAGTAATAGTCCTTTATTCACATTTAAATCTATGTTCTACCTTTATCATCATTGTTAAATTAATTTACACCAGTCATCAACATTGTAGTACTGAACTGATTAATCATCAATACTCTTTACAATCACTGTTGATAACCAAGTGAAGTGAATACTGGTATATATGTTTGCGACACCCACTCTAGAGATAGATATATTTATGACTCGTTTAGAAACATTACCTCGCCGCCTAGTGTACGAGTACCTGGACAAATACGAGTCGTATTTATATGCATCGTGATCAACTTTATAAACTAGCTGCCTATGCACCCAAATTTTTTAGACTATCAGTATAAAATAACACTGGAAGTTAACAGTGCAGTTGCTAAGTCAGGGAGTAAAGCATTGCCTGAAATTTGACTACTGTACTCATCTTTCAAACACTTCTGATTTATGACCAGCCAAGCATTGTCTTGATATATATGATTGCTAAGAAGGAATATTTTTGCCATTAATTAGGACAGGTGCAGCAAAGGTAAATGAGGAAAGGAAAAATATAAAAGGCTGTTGTTGCTATTGTGTGAGTGTGTGGAGGTAAGACCTGCTCGCCCTGTGTTCTCATCGAGCTGGAGAGAGACATCACGTGGCCCCAGTGTCATTTTCTTGCATAAATTTTCCTAAGGATTGTCGTATTTCTGACTAGCCCTGTCTCACACACCCGTGCTGTAAGAACCAGTGCGCGTCATATATCGATACTGTCTTCAGGAATATCAACAACAATAAAACAAATACACTTAGGCATTTTATTAAGAATGTGATGCTGAATACCTTTAATATTGGATTTAGTTGTTTTACGGAGCTCGATATTTTATTTTACGTAAACATCCTCATTATCGACTATGGCTGTTGACCACGAAACTGGCCCAAGCCAATCAGAGATAACATCTTGTGGAAAAAATGACAAAATGGGGTAGTAGACGCAAAAAGAGCTTGGTCCTGCAATTAATTATAACTTATAACTATACAGTATATTAGCTGAACCAAATGTACGCCATCCATCAGTTGAAGCCTGACCGGATCTAACAATGACGTTTTTCTCTCGTAATGTTTCTTGAGATTATTGAAGAATTACACCGGACGTCTTTGTTCCGTCGATTCACGTAACTGATAGATCAGTTATTAATAGACGTAAACAATAATTACAACGATAAATGAACGAACGATGCGATTGACTTAAACCGAGTTAAGTCCTGCACCCACTCAGACACTGGTGAAATTATTTTATATTTGCTTCTCATTTTAATTTAATTAAGTTCTTTCATGCCATAAAATTTCCCTGGAGGAACATTTTACTTGGGTTCGAATTCAAGTGGATGTAAGATATTTTATTTTGACTCCAGATCAAGCCAGCAGTAGGGAGGGACAGTGTGAGTGGAGGGAGGAGGGCGTGGTAGTTTGTCACCCTCACCAAAGAGCTGTTTTCCACTCTTCTATTTATCGTTAAGTTAAGGACATGATAATAACTTCACTTCTGTCGAGATTTTCATAGGTTTGGATATTAAATCGAGGGTGTTTAACTGTTGGGTGTTCTTCAGCGCCTGCTTCAGTACAAGAGACAACTGGATAACACTTTTTTTTTATAAATTATTTCGTGGCATAAGGTTAAGGCACGTGTTTCTTCCTTACATGAAGATCAACTGTTTTTCTGTTTTTCTGTAAATATTGTTTTGCGTGTGTGTGTGTGTGTGTGTGTGTGTGTGTGTATATCTATGTGTGTGTGTGTGTGTGTGTAGGGGGGGGGGGGGCTGACCATTCCTTCACCTGAAACAAAAAATTATAAAGATTGGTTTTCGTTGCAGCAGAAGGAAAGTCATATCCCAAACAACTGGTTGGCGATTTATTTTTTTGTTGTAAATTTATATTTGATGGTTGTAGGTTACTGAGATGTGCACGTGAAGGTTTTTTTGGCTTTATTCTCCATTGAATATCTGTACAGTATGTTTATTATATTTTAGAGGCGGTCCTAAAGCACTACTGGAGGGATACTGGCTCTGGCCTCGATAAGTTCGGTACGTGTTTCTGATACTGATTTATGCTTTACAGGATGAGACTAGAGTGGCAGCAGTCACAGGATGAAAACACTGAATATAGCAGCATGGGAACACTGAAACACTCATGAAACTCTACTGAAAGACACTGAAAACGATAAGAAAGTGTTAGTAATTGTAGTGACAGACAGACAAAGGTATAAGTGATAAGCGTGTTAAGGTGAAAAGAAAACTGATAATACAAAGGAAAGAAAAAAATGACGGGAATTTCCATCTCTCGCTCCACACACACACAGGCCAAGGAAGACGGAAGGTTCTCAGGTAAATGTTTAAACCTTGTTGCACCTCATGACAGTTTAAGGCTCGTGAGATAATAGTCACCTTGATAGACGTACAACCAGAAGAATAACAGCATTATGGGTTGAAATAATTTAAACAGTTTCTTAGATCAAATATTCAAGTTGTTTTGATAATTTGTCATGTCTGTTATACTCTATTGTATTTCAAACGATCAAGATGGAACTGTTTGCATCATTATTGTTAACATTAAATTAATCAGGTGAAGAACTAAGTATATTACGATCCACGATTGTAATGAGATTTTGACCCATGAGCCTTGATTTGTTCGGGAGCAGTTTTTTTTGTCATCATATTTGATTTTAGTAATAATGCTGCCCCGTCAGTTGTGGAGACCTCGGTGTGGTAACGTTGGCGACTGAGACTAACCAAGGTTTATAAAATGGTTAACAGTAATATTATGTTGCTGTTGGTGGTGCTACGGAGACCTGAGCTTTATGGTCGCAGACAAAGGTGAGGGTTTATATGTACTGTACTGGTACTATTTCAGGAGTATAACACAAATGTTTTTTATTTAAGCTCAGTTCAAGTGTCTTTTTTTTTTCAACTTGATTCTGTGCATTTTTTTGTTCAGCTTTGATGTGTAATTAGAATTTTTGTTCAACTCTGGATGTAAAAAATTTTAAAATTCTTTTCGTCAACTTTTTTTGTTCGTATTTCAGATCATGTGTCTCATTTGTGTACCGACTTGGCTGTAGTTTTTTATATTCCGACCTGAATGTTTTTTTTTATTATAACCCAAGTGTGTATTTTTTGTCATCAACTTTGTGCTGTTCCTGATGGTATGTTAATTTATTCATGACTCACTCGGTAGCAGTCGATAGATGTAGTGAAGGTCTAGACTCGGTATATATTGAGGGAGTGTGACCAGATGATACAGTTGATGCGTCAGGATGTTCACTTAGACCTTGTTAAGCGATAGAGAATTTGCATACAGTATTGGATGATATTACTGGGGATAATTTAACATATTAGTCCAATGTCTTAATAGTTTTAGTGTAGATTATAACATAACTCTTGTTTCCATATTGGATCTCGCTACAAGGTCGTGTGGTCAGAGGCAGGGGAATTATTTTGGTTAGAATTTCTTCATGATTTCTAAGTTATGGATCATGTAGGGCGTTGTATGTGTCCTATTAATGCCACGTTGAGAGTGTTCCCTATCAATGCTTCCTTGAGTGCCTTAAGGAAACGTTGGATCAGCAGCAGTAGCGGTAACATTAACACAATAAACTAACCAATTGACTCGTAGAACACGTAGGTTATGAGAGAGATGAGGCGGGTAGCTGTAGTATCGCTTTAATTTGACCTCAATCAGCGCTGAGCTCATTAGGGCCAATGTTAGACAGGATTACGTTATATATATATATGTTGCCAATACAAGTCAGGATCGGAGACATTATTACCTTATACAGAGTTAGTTCTGTAAGCCACGAGTGTTTTGATGTTGATTGGTGATACTCTATATTAAATCATGATCTCGTATAAGATAATTACAGTAAACCTAACCTAATCTAACCTAACCTAACCTAACCTAACCACACCACACTACACCACGTAAATTGTAAACTGCCAGAACATGTATCGTTCAGGATAGTTAACAGAGGATAACGGGGCGAAAAGTATGTTGAGAGAGTGCAGTTTGAACTTAGCTTTAAAAACTGTTGTTGTTGTGAGGAGGAGGGGCGGGGGGGGGGGGGGACCCGGATCTTGCCCTGGTCTGTACACCACTTCCCGCCGTTTGGTCTCTGGGTCCACCACTTTATAAACAGTAGCTCTTAAAGTGTACATTATTTTCTCATTTTTGTAAACTTCAAACGCCTTAAAAAGCTTTGGATACATAATTAATTACACGTGGCTCACACCCCTAACAGGTGACGACAGCCCAGGCTGGGTTCATGCAGTATAATAATTTTGTATAATATGCTAATAAATCAACATGAAAAACTCGGGTTATCAAAGTGATTTATTGTAATGTTATTTATGTTATATATTCTTTTTATCTTTTAAAGGAGAACTCTATAGAAACATATGTAGTGTTTTCAATGGCTGCCAACTACCACATTTTTTTTTTAAACTTAATCGAAAACTAAACTTACAGTAGGTGAGGCTTCTACCTGCTGAGACTACCGAAGACGTCACGCCACACCTGTCACCTGGACACAGTGGTCGCCTCGTTCACCACTGGCTCACCTCAGCCTAAGATCTATATGGATGTTACCTGCTTGTGTGGATGTTACCTGTATGTTCCTTAGATGTTACCTGTATGTTCCTTAGATGTTACCTGGATGTGATGTGGATGTTCCCTGTAAGTGGGCCGACGTCAGCATTTAGCCTTTCATATCTGCTGAGTCATTATTGTTAGTTGAGTACCATGTGTGACGTCACCCGAGTACCATATGTGACGTCACCCGAGTACCATATGTGACGTCACCCGAGTACCATTTGTGACGTAACCTAGCAGTTTCGGTGTATTTTATTCCCCGCTTATTTAGGTTAGGTTAGGCTAGGCTAAGCTTGGCTTTTCCCCGCTTGGTTAGATTAGGTTAAGTTAGGTCATTGCCCGCTTGGTTAATAAAGACGGATATACTATTTTGTAAACCTGTGCTGTGAGTTTTTGTTCCAAGTGTCGAGGTCAAAAAACGCTTTTGTTGAGTCCTGGAACAACAACAACAGTGAGTTTTTTCTGTTGTTTGGTGTTTAATGACTCATTTTATTGTTAATCTGATTTGTTGTTTCTCATTGATAACATATCACTGATTTTTATACTGACGACAAAAACCTTTACAATTTGTTTACACACACACACACACACACACACTATTGCAACAGTGCTGTCACTCGGAATCGTTGGTGAGCTCTGAGGTGACTAGAGAGACCGACACGGGACCGGCAAGGTTGTTCACAAATGTTGTACGTGTGGAGGACACCGGTACAGAGTCTGCCAGAGGCTTGAGATGCACATCTGATCCGATGTTGAAACTCTTCATCGATGTCCGCGGTGGTGGACAGGTGGGAGCCGAGATGGATGGATGGTGGAGGTATGGCTGAACCAGGGGCAGGTTGAAAGAGAATCTCAATGTTACATACATTCACCTCAAGGCTGAGATGTGTATACGAATCTCCGTAGGTGTTCAGGATCTCTTGTAGGTCGCGTTCAGTGTGAGCGACAAGGGTGAGGTCGTCTGCATACTGAAGTTCAGTAATGAAAGTTGCTGACACCTTTGTTCCTGCCTGGAGTCGTGTTATGTTGAAAAGACCCTTCATCCGGTACTCGATGTCCACCCCGCCGGCTAAATTGGCACTGGCACGAGTAAGGAAGGCAGCCAAGAATATGGAAAAGAGAGCTGGGGCCAGTAAACATCCTTGTCTTACCCCCGTTTGGATGGGGAAGAATTCGGACTGGGTGCCATTGTGCAGAACACTGCCGTTCATACCATCGTGGAGTTGCCTCACAATGGCGATGAAATTTGGTGGGCAGCCAAAAC
>CAUDMG010002375.1:470000-475000 GCA_958450375.1 Homarus gammarus | reverse complement strand
GGGAGGTAAGGAAGAGAAAGGGAGGGACAGAGAGACGAAGAGAAGGAGAGGTAAGGAAGGGGGTATAACAAAGCAAGGATGAAATAGGGGGGGGGGAAGAAGGATGGTAGGAATAGGAAGAGGTGAAGGAAGAAAAGTTTAGTGACTGAAGGAAGAGGAGAGGAAAGGGAGGGAGAGGGGAAGAAGGGAGAGGAATAGGAGGAAATAAGGGCTCAGGGAGGGAAGGACAGGGAAGAGGGGATTAAAACGAAGGTGAGTGGGAGGAAGTTAGGCAGGGAGGGAGGGAGAAGGAGGGAGGGAGGGAGAAGGAGGGAGAGAGAGAGGGAGAGAAAGGGCAGGGAGGGAGGGGGCAGGGAGGGAGGGAGAAGGAGGGAGGGAGAGAGGGAGGGAGGGAGAAGGAGGGAGAGAGGGGGAGAGGGACGGAGGCAGGGAGGGAGGGAGGGAGGGAGGGAGAAGGAGGGAGAGAGGGAGAGAGGGACGGAGGCAGGGAGGTAGCTAAATAGGGAGAGAGGCAGGAAGGAGTAAAGGAGGGAAGGAGACTGAACGGAAAGAGGAAAGGGGTTAAGAGGAGAGACAATAACTTAGGAAGAGGGACATGAAAAGAAAGTAAATGAGAGAGAGGGAGAGAGATAAAGGAGAACTTGAGGATGAAGGGAGGGATTAAGAAGGGGGAGATAGAACAAAGAAGAAGACAAACACTCAGGACAGAGAATAGAATAAGAAAGAGAGAAAGACACACATACGGATAATAATGAGAACTTATGAATGAAGGAAAGAGAGAGAGAGAGAGAGAGAGAGAGAGAGAGAGAGAGAGAGAGAGAGAGAGCAACACAAATGACTCGGTAAATAAAGTGAAGATAATGTCAGAAATTATTTTGAGTGAACGGGAAAATTTTAATTAGTCCTTTAATGACGTCACATATGAGAATAATGTCTTAGCAATACAAAAAAAACAACTTTAAATTATTTCTTGTTGAAGGTGAAATACTTAGATGTTTAGTGAAGGATACAATATTTATTTTCTTCTATATATTAAGGTGTATATATATTATTTTTTTCTGGAAGTCATAAAGTAATTTATTTTTAATTAGATGCAAAACGTTTATCAATTACATTTATAATTTCTGAGTAACGTTTAATGGTGCAAAGTAATCGGGTGACCTAACCTAACCTAACCAAACCTAACTTAACCTAACCTAACCTAACCTAACCAAAACCAAACCAAAATCTAACCTAACCTAACCCCAGGTAGCGGTAAGGGGTTTAATTAACAGGTAAAATAAGGTGGTGGGGGGGGGGGGAGGCTAATGCTCAGGTGAACCCGTGTTGAGTTACCAGAGAGAGAGAGAGAGAGAGAGAGAGAGAGTCACTTCCAGAAACACACTGCTAATCTTGCTTCACTGAATAGGAAAATAAAAATTCTTAAATCGACTCTCTCTCTCTCTCTCTCTCTCTCTCTCTCCAGAATTAGTGATTAAGTAAATCTCGTGTGTACAAATTTCCCAGTAAAGTAACCAGTCGTTCGTTTTAATACCACACTATTAGTTTATATTTTTCTTTACCATGAAAGTGTGCGGTGGGCGAGTGGATATTGCGCTCACCTTCTGTGCTAATGGTCGCTGGTTCGATCCTGGTCCACCTAAATGTTAAATGGATAACTAAGTTTACAGTCCGGGGCCAATGAAAGTTGTTGTGTTTAGGTTAAGTTAGGTCGGGTTTACTGCCAGACGCATCCATTACCGAATGTTTTAGTTGGCAGTGTACTGTATCCGCACTGCCTCTAACTTTCACCTCGTCTCTATTTCTTATTCTCTTTTTGTTTTGTGATTTATTTTTATTATGTTATGTTTTATTATTCTTGTTTATGTCTGTTTCTTATTATTGTTTCTCGTCTTTTGTTAATTACCTGTGATATCCTTCCCCTATTTCACCTGGCTGTTACCCTCACCTGTCTACCCCCCCTCCCTCCCTCACCCCCGTCGAGAGAGAGAGAGAGAGAGAGAGAGAGAGAGAGTAACCCCTCCTCTCTCTCTCTCTCTCTCTCTCACATCATGAAATCACCACAAGTCACGCACGTTTTTCTCTCCCCGACGACCCTAAATAGTCTTTACCAGTGTGGCGTATCTAAATTCTGATTGGTCGTTACTGTGTATTGCCACTCTGATTGGTCGTTGCCAGCATGACGTGGTGTTTTGATGGACTATTCCGACGGCTAGTGTGACATATCGTCTGCTCTTTATTGGTTATATCCAGAGTGTGACGTATTGCACCCTGATTGGTCATTCTCAGTGTGACGTATAGCACCCTGATTGGTCATTCTCAGTGTGACGTATAGCACCCTGATTGGTTACTCTCAGTGTGACGTGACGGACCTCCCTCATCCTACCCCCACATACATACATACATACATACACACACTACCAAGAACACGTACACTTGCTTTACACCCACACCTAATTCGTTGCCAGGTTACAGAGTGTTCGATCCCTCTTGTCTATGCCATTTAACCTCCCTCCTCCTCCTCCTTCTCCCCTTCCCCCCCCCCCCCTCCTCTTCCCCCCCCTCCCCCTCCCCCCCTCCTCCTCCTCCTCCCCCTCCTATTTTTCCCTCGCCTCGGTAAGCTATTGAACCGCCGCGTCACCACTAGACTGAGTTGCCTCGGGTTGGTCTAAGCGGGCGTCCTGCTGGTGGTACTGTACTATAGGAAGAGCATTCACCCGGGTTTATGTTACCTGGGTTTATGTCACCTGGGTTTATTGGTTGGGTTTTCTTCCTGGTTTACTGTGGGTTTAGTGTCTGGGTTTACTGTGGGTTTAGTGCCTGGGTTTACTGTGGGTTTAGTGTCTGGGTTTACTGTGGGTTTAGTGTCTGGGTTTACTGTGGGTTTAGTGTCTGGGTTTACTGTGGGTTTAGTGTCTGGGTTTACTGTGGGTTTAGTGTCTGGGTTTACTGTGGGTTTAGTGTCTGGGTTTACTGTGGGTTTAGTGCCTGGGTTTACTGTGGGTTTCTTCCTGGTTTATTGTCGGTTTAATGTGTGGGATGAGTGTGGTTTAATGGGGGGTTTACTTCTTGGTTTACTCTGAGTTTAGTGCCTGGGTTTAGTGTGGTTTACTGTAGCGAGTCTTTAAAGGGACGATTTTCTTTGTGATGTTTTATATTATTTGTAAAAGTGAATCCTGTACTCTCGCTCTCTCTCTCTCTCTCTCTCGTCACCTGAAGCGGATCTGTGTGTCACTCGAGATATGAAGGGAGGGAGGGGGGCTGGTGGTGACGTCACGGTACAGATGAACCAATCAGCGTAAGGCATTTCATTCATGCGCCCCATACGCGTGGGTTTAGCTGAACAACATTTAATTGCTCTCAGTGTTTCCCGTCCCATATATTCCCCCCTTATTTCATGTGTGTGTGCTTTACTGTATTCATTGTCGGAGTTTGTATTTTAAGTTCATGATGTCTGTCTGTCTGTCTGTCTGTCTGTCTGTCATGGTATCTATCTGTCTGTCTGTCTGTCTGTCTGTCTGTCTATCTGTCTGTCTGTCTGTCTGTGTCATTGTATCTGTCTGTCTGTGTCATTGTATCTGTCTGTCTGTCTGTCTGTCTGCCTGTCTGTGTCTATCTTTCTCTCTGTGTCTGTCTGTCTGTCTGTCTGTCTGTCTCTCTGTCTTTCATGGTATCTGTCTGTTTGTCTGTCTGTCTGTCTGTCTGTCTGTCTGTTTGTCTGTCTGTCTGGCATGGTATCTGTCTGTCTGTCATGGTATCTGTCTGTCTGTCTGTCTGTCATGGTATCTGTCTGTCTGTCTGTCTGTCATGGTATCTATCTGTCTGTCTGTCTGCCTGTCTGTGTCTATCTTTCTCTCTGTGTCTGTCTGTCTAATAATAATAATAATAATAATAATTGACGGTTTATTGAAAAAGTTCTGCAGCCCGAAGGCTGAAAATATACATTGGACATAAATGACTTATTACATACATTGGTGGTTTAACAAAAGCCTTCATTAGAGAAAGGTGAAGGAACATACAGTGAACATGCAGATTAATGTAGGTGTTGAACAGCAAACTCGTAGTGTAGTAACTCCCTCACAGATGGTGTTAGGAGGGACCTCACGTGGTGTAGTAGTTCCCTCACCTATGGTGTTATGAGGGGCCTCACGTGGTGTAGTAGTTCCCTCATAGATGGTGTTATGAGGGGCCTCACGTGGTGTAGTAATTCCCTCACAGATGGTGTTATGAGGGGCCTCACGTGGTGTAGTAGTTCCCTCACAGATGGTGTTAGGAGGGACCTGATGTGGTGTAGTAATTCCCTCACAGATGGTGTTATGAGGGGCCTCACGTGTAGTAATTCCCTCACAGATGGTGTTATGAGGGGCCTCACGTGGTGTAGTAATTCCCTCCCAAATGGTGTTATGAGGGGCCTCACGTGGTGTAGTAATTCCCTCACAGATGGTATTATGAGGGGCCTCACGTGGTGTAGTAGTTCCCTCACAGATGGTGTTATGAGGGGCCTCACGTGGTGTAGTAACTCCCTCACAGATGGTGTTATGAGGGGCCTCACGTGGTGTAGTAATTCCCTCACAGATGGTGTTATGAGGGGCCTCACGTGGTGTAGTATCTGTCTGTCTGTCTGTCTGCCTGTCTGTATCTATCTTTCTGCCTGTGTCTGTCTGTATCTGTCTGTCTGTATGTATGTATGTATGTATGTATGTACAGTATGTATGTATGTATGCATGTATGTATGTATGTACAGTATGTATGTATGTATGTATGTTTGTACAGTATGTATGTATGTATGTATGTATGTATGTATGTATGTATGTACAGTATGTATGTACAGTATGTATGTATGTATGTATGTACAGTATGTATATATGTATGTATGTATGTACAGTGTGTATGTATGTACAGTATGTATGTATGAATGTACAGTATGAAATAATAATAATAATAAAAATAATAATAATAATAATAATAATAATAAACGGTTTATTAATAGAGTTGCAGCC
>CAUDMG010002375.1:455000-465000 GCA_958450375.1 Homarus gammarus | reverse complement strand
AAATAGATATCTTTTGAAAGTCATAAAAGGGGTGTCAATTAACCTGTTAGTGGCCCTGCTTTCTTTATTACAGGTGTGGCGTGTACATACATACATACATACAAATACATTTTTCTTTCTTTTTTTTGTGTCCATTATGTGTGTTTCAGGTGTGGAAATATACGCAGGTGGAGAGGAGATGTAGGTCATTCTGGCAAGGCTGTGAGGAATGTGTGAAAAATAGTGAGTTGGTAAAGTGGTATGTGGTGAGAGAGAGAGAGAGAGAGAGAGAGAGAGAGAGAGAGAGAGAGAGAGAGAGGTTTGATGATACTTGGTTGAGAGAGAAACAAAAAAATTTGGACGAGACGTGAGAGTGAAGAATAAATTTACTGGTCACACCAAAATGAATGGACACGTGTAACCATTCTCTCACCCCAGATCTGTGAATGAAACCTGGTGTAATCCGGAGTCCCCTTCTTCTAGTCTTTGATAACTGAGACACAGAGAGAGAGAAGAGGATAAAAATGGGAGAACGCAAGAATAGGCGATAAGTAGTGAAATGGTGGGGGACTCGAGTTAGTGGGAGCTGTCACAGAGATACAACTTGAAGTGTTAGGTCTACCCAGTCATCGTGTTCAAGGGGTTAAGTCATCGTGTTCAAGGGGTTAAATCATCGTATTCAAGGGGTTAAGTCATCGTGTTCAAGGGGTTAAGTCATCGTATTCAAGGGGTTAAATCCTCGTATTCAAGGGGTTAAATCATCGTATTCAAGGGGTTAAGTCATCGTATTCAAGGGGTTAAATCATCGTATTCAAGGGGTTAAGTCATCGTATTCAAGGGGTTAAGTCATCGTATTCAAGGGGTTAAATCATCGTATTCAAGGGGTTAAATCATCGTATTCAAGGGGTTAAGTCACCGTATGGAAAGGGTTAAGTCAATCGTAGACAGGGGATTATAACTTCACACACACGAGAGAGAGAGAGAGAGAGAGAGAGAGAGAGCAGCAGCAGCAACACACACACCACAACAGAGCTCCCCCGCAACTTAAAGAAGAACTGTTAAGTGGCGTCACACACTGGAAAGAGACTGAGTGGGTGGAAGCGCTTCAGGGGGTATTTAGAAATTGGAGAAAAATAAGAATAAAAGAAAAAAATGATTCCCTCAGTGGTATAGATTAAACCCTATGAGAGGTGAGGGGGAGGGTGAGGGGGAAGGGTGAGGGGGGGAAGGTGAGGGGGGAGATGTGATAGAAGGGGCAGATGGACAGAATTATTTTTTTTTGGGGGGGGGGAGGAGGGGAGGTATCGTAGGTTGTGAATGGAGGGGGAGAGGAGCTATCGTAGGTTGTGAATGAAGGGAAAAGGAGCTATCGTAGGTTGTGAATGGAGGGGAGAGGAGCTATCGTAGGTTGTGACTGAAAGAAAGAGGAGCTATCGTAGGTTGTGAATGAAGGGGAGAGGAGCTATCGTAGGTTGTGAATGAAGGAAAAAGGAGCTATCGTAGGTTGTGAATGAAAGGGAAAGGAGCTATCGTAGGTTGTGAATGAAGGAAAAAGGAGCTATCGTAGGTTGTGAATGAAGGGAAGAGGAGCTATCATAGGTTGTGAATGAAGGGAAGAGAAGCTATCGTAGGTTGTGAATGAAGGGAAGAGGAGCTATCGTAGGTTGTGAATGAAGGGGAGAGGAGCTATCGTAGGTTGTGAATGAAGGAAAAAGGAGCTATCGTAGGTTGTGAATGAAAGGGAAAGGAGCTATCGTAGGTTGTGAATGAAGGAAAAAGGAGCTATCGTAGGTTGTGAATGAAGGGAAGAGGAGCTATCATAGGTTGTGAATGAAGGGAAGAGGAGCTATCGTAGGTTGTGAATGAAGGGGGAGAGGAGCTATCATAGGTTGTGAATGAAGGGGGAGAGGAGCTATCGTAGGTTGTGAATGAAGGGAAGAGGAGCTATCGTAGGTTGTGAATGAAGGGAAGAGAAGCTATCGTAGGTTGTGAATGAAGGGAAGAGGAGCTATCGTAGGTTGTGAATGAAGGGAAGAGGAGCTATCATAGGTTGTGAATGAAGGGAAGAGAAGCTATCGTAGGTTGTGAATGAAGGAAAAAGGAGCTATCGTAGGTTGTGAATGAAAGGGAAAGGAGCTATCGTAGGTTGTGAATGAAGGAAAAAGGAGCTATCGTAGGTTGTGAATGAAGGGAAGAGGAGCTATCGTAGGTTGTGAATGAAGGGAAGAGGAGCTATCGTAGGTTGTGAATGAAGTGGGGAGAGGATCACAGCAACACGGTCGGCATAGGGACACAGGGAAGGTGTGCATCTGTGTGAGAGGATTTACTCCCACACCTAATAGGTCAACAATGACGTCACTTGTACACTTGACACTTTAAGAGATTAAGAGAGAGAGAGAGAGAGAGAGAGAGAGAGAGAGAGAGAGAGAGAGAGTACAATATCCAAAGAAAATAAGGGAAAAAATATGATAATTACCCTTTTTGAATCTCCTTCTGTCTTCTTCTGTCTCTCTCTTTTTGTCTTTCTGTCTCTTTCTGTCAGTCTAATTGTCTGTGCCTGTCTGGTTCTCTCTCTCTCTTAATCTCCCTGTCTCTTTTTCTCCTTTATTTTGTATTTCTGTGTGTGTGTGCTCTCTCTCTCTCTCTCTCTCTCTCTCTCTCTCTCTCTCTCTCTCTCTCTCTCTCTCTCTCTCATCTAACAAAGACTCCCTCACTAGGAGTATTTTCCACCAGTTTGTCAACTTGTCCCGCTCTTGCTGTGGCCAGCTGTCCCATGAGAGACAGAGACCTGGTGTTATAACTAAAAATAGTTCGAATATGAATTAGAGAATTACTGAAGGAATTAATATCTATTATATGAATGTAACTATGTATAAGCTAATAATAAATGATAGTAATAGTTTAGAAAGAAGATCGACTAATAGAAATTAGTACAACTATATTAAAGAAAAAATAATTAAATAGAAAATAGATAAGTAAGAAATAAGAGTACAAGAGAAAGAGAGGAAGGAAGAAATGCAAGAGAAAAGAGAAAAGGAGAGGCAATGAAAGAAAAGAAGACAATGTAAAAGAGAAATAGTAAGGAAGAAAAGAAAGAAGAAGAAAGAAAAGAGCGGAAGAAAGTACCATAAGACGACAATAGAAAGCATCGTACGTATATACAGAGGAGAAAGAGAAATAGAAGGGGACAGAAATAAAGGAGCAACGAGACAACGATAGGCAGAAATGCCCTGAAGAGAACCTAGACTATCTTACGACATCCGCTCAGATCCACGAGAGCACACTCCACGAGGGTCTAACTAACCGATCCTCTAACCTAGCCCTCTCTTCCTTCCTCCCTCATCTCCCTAGCCCTCTCTTCCTCCTCTCCCTAGCCCTCTCTTCCTCCCTCCCTCCTCTCCCTAGCCCTCTCTTCCTCCCTCCCTCCTCTCCCTAGCCCTCTCTTCCTTCCTCCCTCATCTCCCTAGCCCTCTCTTCCTCCTCTCCCTAGCCCTCTCTTCCTCCCTCCCTCCTCTCCCTAGCCCTCTCTTACTCCCTCTCTCCTTTGCCCCTGTCATGTTGTCACACACACATATTTATGAATGAATCTTGTCCAGCCCTCCCACACACACACACACACACACACACACACACACACACACACACACACACACACACACCGACCAACGCAACTTATATCATTAATTTTATAGTTATTGTATATTATTATTATTATTATTATTATTATTATTATTATTATTACTACACACCCTTATTTCCTTTCCTCGATGTTAAAGTGTCATTTGGCCCTCTACCCTTTCCATTCCCCCTTCTTCCTGTCATCCCCCTTCCCCTCTATCCCCCTTTCACCCTCTCCCCCTTCCCCCCTCTCCCGCTTTCTTGATAACATTATATTGATTTCTTGGCAATTTTCCATAGATTAAGATTTTTTTGTTATCGTTGTTGGAAAGTGTGGAAATGATATAGTGAAGGTGTGGAAATGATATATAGTGAAGGTGTGGAAATGATATATAGTGAAGGTGTGGAAATGATATAGTGAAGGTGTGGAAATGATATATAGTGAAGGTGTGGAAATGATATAGTGAAGGTGTGGAAATGATATAGTGAAGGTGTGGAAATGATATAGTGAAGGTGTGGAAATGATATAGTGAAGGTGTGGAACTGATATAGTGAAGGTGTGGAAATGATATAGTGAAGGTGTGGAAATGATATAGTGAAGGTGTGGAAATGATATAGTGAAGGTGTGGAAATGATATATAATGAAGGTGTGGAAATGATATAGTGAAGGTGTGGAAATGATATATAGTGAAGGTGTGGAAATGATATAGTGAAGGTGTGGAATATTTAGTAGCTGTTTCTATCTGGATGTCTCTCAGGTTTTTCCCCTAACTGGTCGCCATCTTAATTAAGGCTAAATCATGGGGGGTTTCCTTCACTTAGGGTTTAAGTCACGTGTATTTTATGAGAGTATACATCGCCGTAATCATATAGAGGTTTGTGTACTCTCGTAGGAGCTGTTTGGTAATTCTTGATTGATGGTTATTGATGTTATGAAGTGGTTGGGTCTGTACATTTGGAAAGGAAATGTGGGGTAATTTGTTCTGATTTGAATGGAGGTGAATTATGGTTTATTTGTGTAAAAAAAAAAAGGTATTTTCTCACATTTACTCGAATTATAGTTATGTTGTATCTCAAGTGACCTTTGACCATGAAGAAAATAGGTTTACAAAGGATAATATTATTTTGAATGTTTGAATGAGTAAAACAACTTTATAATAATTCAGTGTATTTTACCATATTTACTTTACTTGAGACAATCATAATTTAATTAGTATATGTTTAAGTATAATATCTATACACAGAAGCAAGATAAAGACTCAGTATACACAACTCAGTGTATATTATCAATTAGTATCAGTCAGTTATTGTGAGAGTAATTCTTTACACTGCTGGGGCATCACACCCACACATTACCGTACTACTCAGGTACTAATATTACTGCCACATTTTATATGCTCTCTGATGCCTGGATGGAAAGTTTTGGCTCCACACACACACACACACACACGGCCGAGCTGCTAGGTCCACTGTTCATACGAGTCAGTTACCGGAGATAATCTCTTTGATGTACAGTACAGTTCAGTATAGTATGGGAGAGCTGTTGGACCGGACGGGATGTGAACTCTGCCTCGGTGATTCGGTTCGATATTGACTAGTTTGGGGTTCGTGGTTTTTATGATTCCAAGCTTCCCTTCACTGCCTCTTACTCCCCCTTCATCTCCCCTCACTTCATCTCAGCTCCCCTCACCACCCCTCACAGCCACTCACCACCCCTCACCTCCCCTCATCACCCCTTACCACCCCTCACCACCCCTCACCACCCCTCACAGCCACTCACCACCCCTCGCCTCCCCTCATCACCCCTCATCACCCCTCATCACCCCTTACAGCCACTCACCACCCCTCGCCTCCCCTCATCACCCCACACAGCCACTCACCACCCCTCACCTCCCCTCATCACCCCTCACCACCCCTCACAGCCACTCACCACCCCTCGCCTCCCCTCATCACCCCTCATCACCCCTCATCACCCCTCACAGCCACTCACCACCCCTCGCCTCCCCTCATCACCCCTCACAGCCACTCACCACCCCTCGCCTCCCCTCATCACCCCTCACCACCCCTCACAGCCACTCATCACCCCTCATCACCCCTCACCTCCCCTCTCTCTTTTTATAAACTCTCTGAGGTCAGATATTTTTTGGTTGTGTGGGGAAGTTTTTTGTGTCTATACTTTTCTAAATATTCTTTGACCAGAGGGAGCCATTTTTAAATATTCTTTGACCAGAGGGAGCCATTTTTAGATATTCTTTGACCAGAGGGAGCCATTTTTAAATATTCTTTGACCAGAGGGAGCCATTTTTAGATATTCTTTGACCAGAGGGAGCCATTTTTAAATATTCTTTGACCAGAGGGAGCCATTTTTAGATATTCTTTGACCAGAGGGAGCCATTTTTAGATATTCTTTGACCAGACGGAGCCATTTTTAGATATTCTTTGTCTTGGTAGAATAATTTGTATATATATTTTTTTTAACTTTTTCTTTTATTACACTTTTGGTTTTGTCGTGTGTGTGTGTGTGTGTGTGTGATGTGTGTGTGTGTGTGTGTGTGTGTGTGCGTGTGTGTGTGTGTGTGTGTGTGTGTGTGTATGTGTGTGTGTTACAAAAAGAACAAACGGGTCATGTGTTACCTTGTATTAATAAAAAGATGAACAAAACATAGAAGAAAGTGAACAAAATAATGAACATAAGGAACAATAACACATGAACACTAGAATTACAAATAACACTTAGATATATACCAAATAAATAATCCTCTATAATATCACATAATATATCCGTAATGGAGATGTGTTTAATGTAAGCCTTTATAATATTCTAAGTCAAATGATATTATTTTAACATTATCACCAACCAGGAAGGAGGTTTTTATACGAGTTATACCTGAAATTGCCTTTGTTTATCGTTTTCTGTGGTCGTGTTAGCTGTGAGGGAGAATGGAGTCACGTTTCTCCTTACTGAGTCTATTACAAAGTGTCTTATGTGGTTTGTGATGCTCATTCTGTGTTCATGGTCAGTAGCTTGTAGTGATATGGTTGTCTGAGCTGGTGCATATGATATTTGGTCTCTCTAATCCTGCCCTGCCCTGCCCTGCCCTGCCCTGCCCTGCCCTGCCCTGCCCTGCCCTGCCTTCCACACTCTTCCCCCCTCTCTCCCTGCCCTCATTAATCATACTCCCCTCTTCTTTCATCCCCTTTCATATTTCTCCCCCCTCCCTTCCCCATTCCCTCTCTTCCTTCCCCCCCCCCCACACTCTTTCCCCACCCCTCCACAGCCTTCCCTCTCCTCCACACACTTTCTGTTCCTTTTCCACTTCCCAAATCCCTTTCTTACCTCTCCCTTTCCCTTACTTTCTTTCACCTCACTCACACCCTCCATACACTTCCCTCCCCTGCTCCCCTCACCCTCCATACACTTCCCTCCCCCTGCTCCCCTCACCCTCCATACTCCTCCCCTCTTACTACTCCCCCCCTTTATAGTTCCCAATTGCCTTCCGCCATCCCCTCCGTTACCCCTCCGTCACCCCCTCCGTCACCCCTCCATCACCCCCTCCGTCACCCCCTCCGTCACCCCCTCCGTCACCCCCTCCGTCACCCCCTCCGTCACCCCCTCCGTCACCCCCTCCATCACCCTCTCCGTCACCCCCTCCGTTACCCCCTCCGTCACCCCCTCCGCCACCCCCTCCGCCACCCCCTCCGTCACCCCTCCGTCACCCCCTCCGTCACCCCCTCCGTCACCCCCTCCGTCACCCCTCCGTCACCCCTCCATCACCCCCTCCGTCACACCCCTCCACCACCCCCTCCGTCACCCTCTCCGTCACCCCTCCGTCACTCCCTCCGTCACCCCTCCATCATCCTACCTTCCTTCCTCCTCTAACTTCGTCGTCAATTTTCCCATAATATCACCTGTTAATCATGCTTCCCCTCTTCTCCCCTCTTCCATTTCCTCTCTCCCTTTCCACCCCCTTTCCCTTCCCTCCCCTTCCACACTTCACCTGCACACACTCCTTTCTCTTCACCTTTCACACACCAACATTCTCAGCATTACCCCCTACCCTCTCTCCACCACCTCTCCTACCCTTTATCCCTTCCCCCCTTTCCTTATCCCCTCTCCATTCACCCCCACCCGTTCCTATATCCCCTACCCTCCCTTTACTCCCCCCTTCTCCTTTTACCCCCTCTTCCTTCACTCCCCTCTTCTCCCAGGACCAGAAGGAAAACCGATTTGTTGGAATGATCAAATTTGTCGGACGCCAGAGGCAGACACGACCCAAGAGGGGGTGTAGAGCGACCAGGGGGAGGGTGGGGAAAAGGTGGGGGGGTGTTTCTTGGGGTGTGGAGGGGTGGAGGAGGTGTTTCTTGGGGTGTGGAGGGGTGGAGGAGGTGTTTCTTGAGGTGTGGAGGGGTGGAGGAGGTGTTTCTTGGGGTGTGGAGGGGTGGAGGAGGTGTTTCTTGGGGTGTGGAGGGGTGGAGGAGGTGTTTCTTGTGGGTGTGGAAGGGTGGAGGAGGTGTTTCTTGGGGTGTGGAGGGGTGGAGGAGGTGTTTCTTGGGGTGTGGAGGGGTGGAGGAGGTGTTTCTTGGGGTGTGGAGGGGTGGAGGAGGTGTTTCTTGGGGTGTGGAGGGGTGGAGGAGGTGTTTCTTGTGGTGTGGAGGGGTGGAGGAGGTGTTTCTTGTGGTGTGGAGGGGTGGAGGAGGTGTTTCTTGGGGTGTGGAGGGGTGGAGGAGGTGTTTCTTGGGGTGTGGAGGGGTGGAGGAGGTGTTTCTTGGGGTGTGGAGGGGTGGAGGAGGTGTTTCTTGGGGTGTGGAGGGGTGGAGGAGGTGTGAGGGGAGGAGGTGTTTCTTGGGGTGTGGAGGGGTGGAGGAGGTGTTTCTTGTGGTGTGGAGGAGTGGAGGAGGTGTTTCTTGAGGTGGAGGGATGGAGGAGGTGTTTCTTCTTTTACACACACACACACACACTACATCTGTGGCAGTGTGGAGTCTCACTAGATTAACATGATATAATATCCTCATGAAGGGTAAGAGACTCCTTCATCTCCTCCCCTTAACACACACGACCACCCCCAGCTGATGACGCCCATAACCCATTAATACACCCACATTATAACCCATTAATACACCCACATTATATCACCTTAATACACTCACATTATAACACCTTAATACACTCACATTATAACACCTTAATACACCCACATTATAACACCTTAATACACCCACATTATAACACATTAATACACCCACATTATAACCCATTAATACACCCACATTATAACACATTAATACACCCACATTATAACACCTTAATACACCCACATTGTAACACATTAATACACCCACATTATAACACATTAATACACCCACAGTATAACACATTAATACACCCACATTATAACACCTTAATGCACCCACATTATAACACATTAATACACCCACATTATAACCCATTAATACACCCACATTATAACACATTAATACACCCACATTATAACACATTAATACACCCACATTATAACACATTAATACACCCACATTATAACACATTAATACACCCACATTATAACACATTAATACACCCACATTATAACACATTAATACACCCACATTATAACACCTTAATACACCCACATTATAACACATTAATACACCCACATTATAACACCTTAATACACCCACATTATAACACATTAATACACCCACATTATAACACATTAATACACCCACATTATAACACATTAATACACCCACATTATAACACCTTAATACACTCACATTCATACACCCACATTATAACACCTTAATACACCCACATTAATACACCCACACCCATCAGACCTCAGGTAAATATGCTTATCTTCCCTCCTTTATCTCACCCTTTTTTTACCTGTAGAAGATACTAGTAATTTTAGGAGATTATTAAGGAATTATGAGAGGTGATAATTATTGGTTCACTCGGTAGTTATTGGTGATGGTTGTGGTTGACGATGGTTACATGTACTGTACTTATCATAGGGAGAAAATGATGGCTAATTTGTTTTGTGTTTTGATGGTAGCAAAATCTAATAGGACTAACATATAGATAATATTTCTTCCATACGAGATCTTATTAACTATCCCAGATGCTATTGGCTTTTATCCCTATAAGAAATAAACTTTATCTGGCTATCCTGTGAGAGTGTAGTTTTGGTAACACTGGTATTGGTCAACAACATTGGCTGAATACTGTCGTGTTTTGCCCTGGTGATTGAATGATGCACATCTATAAAAATAAATAGGAGAATTTGGCTCCCATGTGATTAGGTTAGGTTAGGTTAGGTCCTTGGTGGGGAGAGAGAGAGAGAGAGAGAGAGAGAGAGAGAGAGAGAGAGAGAGAGAGAGAGAGAGGGAAATATCACGCGAACGG
>CAUDMG010002375.1:445000-452500 GCA_958450375.1 Homarus gammarus | reverse complement strand
TCCACCTAATTAACAACAAAACAACTTAAATGAAAATAAACAATGCAGTATAGCAGTGGGGAAGGTTATACACAGCTCTCAGAAGACGACAAGGGAGGAAGGAAACTTAGGAAGGAAAGGGAAATAGAATAACCTGATAATGAAGGGGCCAGGGAATAGATGATGACAGCAGCATTAAGGGCATCAGGGGATAGGAGGTGATTTTTTTGTACCCAGGAGGTCAGCTAATGTGTCCAAAGATTTTAGTAAGATGGAGAGAGACAGAGAGAAAGAGAGAAAGGGGGAAGAAGAAGAGAGAGAGTACTGATAGAGAGATAGTGGCAGAGGAGAGAAAGTGGGACGAAGAATAAGAAGAAGGGATAAAAGAGGAAGGAAGAGAAGAGAGAAAGAGAGAGATAGGGTAATGATAGAGTGGAAGGTGGAAAAAAGTGGGATTTTACTTCAAGGAATTATTATATAACATTTAGTATCATCTGGGTTACATGTTACATCCAACTAGTTATGTTACCACGTTCAATTTTTTTATTTATTTTTTTTAGTTATTTACTTATTTATTGTTTTTTGTATTTGTATTTCATGGATATTTTTAGAGTTACTGAAATAGAATAATGTGGTACCGGTAAGTGGATCATGTTGTAAAGCTTGAATATATAATTATTCATTGGTGATTTCTATCAATGTGGCAATTTATGTAAACATGATTTTTAATGTAGAGTAAAAAAAAATAGAAAAGTAATTGTTACAAATATTTGAATAAGTTGATGTTAGATGTGTATTAAAGTGTTTAGAGAACAGCGGCACACTCAGGTATTTTATCCTGGTTAACACAAGTGAGTTTATTCAGCTGAGAGACGCCCCAGCACTCTCAAGGGGTAGGTGAAGATTTAAAGGAAGGGAGTGTAGTGTTTGCTGGGATGGGTGGGGGTATGTTCCACACCTTCATACCGTGATGGTATTTTATGGAGGTCTGGGACTGAGAAGAGCTCATAGGTGGGTGGGTGGGGGGGTGGTGGTCTTAGTAGCTCTGGGTGTCTTAAGTTGTATCTCTGATTATTCCGGAACTGGTAATAGTTATTCTCAGTCATGTGATTAGTGAATTATAAACAACTATATTACAACAATAAGTGATAATGTCTTCCAATTTTATCATCTTCAATTCAGTAAATTGGTCGATTGTGTGGTAATTGGTTTATGAAGTAGATCATTGTCCATACATTTCTCTTCTGGGCAGTGACCAGGGATTGTGTCTTAGTGGTGCCCCATAGTGTGTGACAGTGTATCAAGTGTTCGTAAATAAAGCCATAATAGATTTCCTTCGTTGCTGCAAGAGTGGGTGACTGTCGTGTGTTATAAAGGATACCTCACTGTTTATTAATTGTTCTATAGATGGCTTGTATGTGTGTTTTTCAATTTAGTTTATCATCAACAACAACTTTAAGGAATTTAGTATTTGGTTCACGTTTGAGGACTGTATCACCGAGGGTCCAGGTTTGAGGTTAAGTTTGCTGCTTCTGTGAGAGATTTTGTAGTGGGTATTTTTTCATTGTTGAGGGTCACTTGATTACATATTATCCAGTTTCTGTCTTTATTCAATTTGATGCCTCCTCCTCCTCCTCCTCCTCCTCCTCCTCCTCCTCCTCCTCCTCCTCCTCCTCCTCCTCTCCAGCATGACACCACCACCTCCTCCACCGTAAGCCTTCCACTCACCATAACAAACATAACAGCATTACACTCCAAAAAGACCAGACCGCCGGGCATCTTACGCCTGAGATAAACACTTCCAAGAGAGTCACAAGGAGGTCCCGAGTCTCCTAAAAGCTTTTGCCCATAGAGGAGATAATTCGATGAAAAAATTTACTTTGCTCGGATGGGGAGTGAGGGGATAAGGAGGGGAGGGAAGGGTGGTAGGTAGGGGGAGGCAAGGAGGTAGGGCTAGGGAAGGGGGTAAGGAGGGAAGGGAAGGGTGGAAGGTAGGGGGAGGCAAGGAGGTAGGGCTAGGGAAGGGGGTAAGGAGGGAAGGGAAGGGTGGAAGGTAGGGGGAGGCAAGGAGGTAGGGCTAGGGAATGGGTAGGTAGCGGGATAGAAGGGTGGTAGGAAGGAGGAGGGAAGGGTGTAGAGGGGAAAAGGAGGACTGAAGGAAGGAAGGGGAGGAGCGATGTAGGTAGAGAGATAGAAGGGGAAAGAGAAGTAGGGGCAGGGAGCAGGGGAGAGGAAGAGGATTGTGGTGGGAATAAAGGAGGGAGGGGAAGAGAGGGGGTTAGAGGGAAGAGAGAGAGAGGGGAGAGGGAGGGGAGTTGCCACTTTACTGCTTAATATTAGTGTGTGTCTCAAAGTATTTCTCGCAGGAGAGTTTAGTGATGCTGTGTAATGAATGTCGTATATTTTTTACAGTTTTTTCTGAACATATGGGAGAGAGAGAGAGAGAGAGAGAGAGAAAGAGAGAGAGTGTGGTTGTTATGTAATCTCAGTGACATAAATTTTTAACTTTTTTTATTTATTTGGTCCTTGTTCAACCCCCTCTCTCTCTCTCTCTCTCTCTCTCTCTCTCTCTCTCTCTCTCTCTCTCTCTCTCTCTCTCTCTCTCTCTCTCTCTCTCTGTTGCCTCAAAAAAAAAAAAAAATAAAAAATAAATAAATAAAAATATATCCCTCCCTCCAAGCACCTCCTCCCTCGTAATTCTCGCCTCCAACAAAATTATCCCCTCCAAACGACCTCCTTCCAGAAAATCCTGTTCCGCGCTTCGGGAACATAACCATCATCACCCGGCCATTAAAGGTAAGACTTAAATTCTGAGAGACGGCGAGAGAGAGAGAGAGAGAGAGAGAGAGAGAGAGAGAGAGAGAGAGAGAGAATGTCTGTGTGTGTGATCTTGATAAATAAATCCCACAAAGCAAATATATTCATTATTAAGCCATGAGGGAGGGGGAGGGAGGGGGGAGCTGACACAACCCAACAGGGGGAGGGAGGGGGGAGCTGACACAACCCAACAGGGGGAGGGAGGGGGGAGCTGACACAACCCAACAGGGGGAGGGAGGGGGGAGCTGACCAAAAGGAACACAACCCAACAGGGGGAGGGAGGGGGGAGCTGACAACAAACCCAACAGGGGGAGGGAGGGGGGAGCTGACACAACCCAACAGGGGGAGGGAGGGGGGAGCTGACACAACCCAACAGGGGGAGGGAGGGGGGAGCTGACACAACCCAACAGGGGGAGGGAGGGGGGAGCTGACACAACCCAACAGGGGGAGGGAGGGGGGAGCTGACACAACCCAACAGGGGGAGGGAGGGGGGAGCTGACACAACCCAACAGGGGGAGGGAGGGGGGAGCTGACACAACCCAACAGGGGGAGGGAGGGGGGAGCTGACACAACCCAACAGGGGGAGGGAGGGGGGAGCTGACACAACCCAACAGGGGGAGGGGGGGGAGCAGACACAACCCAACAGGGGGAGGGAGGGGGGAGCTGACACAACCCAACACTTGACACGAGACTTGAGTTTACATTTTCTTTTTTCTTTTCTTTTTTTTTTTTTTTTTTAGAGAAAGGAGGGTGAAAGAAGATTAGAGGTGGGGGAAGGAAGTTATAGTTCGGAAATTGAAGAAATTTAGGAGGAGGTAAGAGAGGGCGGGCTGACCGCCTAGCTAAGGGTTGTGTCATGGGTTAGTTATTGTCTGTCGGTACAGGCACTAGACATCCTACCCTGTCCCATATATGGTTATTTTGAGGGCCTTATTTCATATTCTGCCGACCCTACTGGCGGATGCTGGTCAAGGGAGGTTGTCCATTGCCTGGCCATATAGATCGGGGGTGGTAATGGACCTTTTGACATTTGGTAACTTTTTGGGAACCATGTATGGTTGTTGTCAACATTATTCCCCCACCAGTTATATAGGAGGGGGGGGGGGGGGTGTTGTTGTAGCTCCTACCTTGTTTATGTAGTGTTGGAGCGAACCCCCTCTAGTACCCCTTGTCTCATCTCATTTGTTCATATAATACTAACACCTATTTGTCTCTCATTATTTTATTCTCTTGGAGCGTGTAGATATTTAGGGGGTGAGGGGGGGGGGGGCTGGAAATTTTGAAAAACAAATCACTTTTTTACTCAATCCAAATTACTCTCTCTTTGTTGACATGACTCAGGAGTCTGGTGTATGGTCTTAACTTCCTTCTGTCATCCTAAGTGTCTACAATCATTTACCTCTACGTGAACCCTCACACACACTCACCTAGTTAATGATTACACGGTCAAGGTGGAGGTGAACATTCAGTACCTCTAAGTTCCCGTTTCTTCCTCTCTCAGTTTGTGCCTTTCAGTTTCTTCCTCATTTTTTTCGTCGCATTTTCTTCCCGGTTTCTTCCTTTCATTTTTTTCCCTCTCATTTTCTTCTCAGTTTCTTCCCTTCATTTTTTTCTCTCTCACTTTCTTCTCAGTTTCTTCCTCTCTCACCATTCCTTATTCCAACTCATCCACCATTAATGGGAGTCTTACATTAAGCACAGTGAACATATTTGCCCTCGTTGTACACCTCACATAGTTAGATCTGGTCTCTTAACAACAAGTGGAGCATTATTAGAGTGGTGAGGTATTTATTGTTGGCCATGTAAAGGGATGATTAGTGTTATGTATGGTACCTTTATCCCCTCTCCCGTTTCCCTTTGCTCCCTCCCCTTCCCCTTTGCTCCCTCCCCCCACCCCTTGCCGCCATGCTAGTTTTCTCCACCCGGGTCTCTAAATGTCCTGTCGATATTCTGCTTTCACGAGACGATATTGAAACAGTGTACAGTATTTAGCCAGAGTAATCCAGATGCAGAGCTAATACATAAACAAAAACAATATTGTCATGACTGGAATTGAAATTGAAACACAGCGGATTTGGTCAAAACTAATACAGGGTGAACAACAACAATAGTATCGACATCGCTGGGTGAAGCTGGCGAGTGGTGTGGAGGTGGTGGTGGTGGTGTGACTGGTGGAGGTGGTGGTGTGACTGGTGGAGGTGGTGGTGGTGGTGGTGGTGGTGGTGTGACTGGTGGTGATAGTTCCCGATAAATACTGTTACTGTCGCTACTTCACTCTTCCCACTCTCTCCATACCCCTCCTTTCCCTCTCCTCCCTCCTCCCCCCTCTTCCCTATCCTCCTCCTCTCCATCCCTCTCCTCCCTCTTCTCTTCCCCCTACAACCCCCATCCCCCTTCTCCTCCCCCCCCCCCCACCTCAGAGCACACCTAGCCAGATCCCGGGACAGTCTGGTCAAGTGGTGTGGCAGAAGAGTACAAAGCACATAACATGATCCTTGTTCCCCTTATATTAAGTTGAGAGGCTCACCTAGATGACTCCTTCTACGAGAGAGAGAGAGAGAGAGAGAGAGAGAGAGAGAGAGAGAGAGAGAGAGAGAGAGGGGGGGGGGGGGGCTCGTAAATAACAACAAGTCAGCCGGGGAGTCAAGGGGTGAAGTATAGCGGGTGTCGTGTGATCTCGTGAATTAGCTCCCCTGGGTGCTGGCCCGGGGTGCGGAGGGGGGGGGGAGTGGCCCTGGGTGGGGAGGGTGGAGGTGTGGCCTGGGGTGAGGGAGGAGGGAGGTGTGGCCCAGGGTGAGGGAGGAGGGAGGTGTGGCCCAGGGTGAGGGAGGGGGATGTGGCCCAGGGTGAGGGAGGGGGGTGTAGCCCACTGGCCGATATTCACTACACTGTTGACCCCACTAGAGGGACTGATGCTGTGGTCTTCTTCTTCTTCTTCTTTATGGGTCTTCAAGTTTTATATATATAATCTTATTTCGCCTGCTGGGGGTTAGGTTAGGTTAGGTTAGGTTAGGTTAGGTTAGGTTAGGTTAGTCTGTAGATGTTAAGGACATCCCAGATTTTTTTTATTAGTAGAGTGGGCTGTGGTGTCCAACCCTCAGGCAGGAAGATGACTCCTATATTGATTATTATATTAATTTCCCCTATATAAGTCCAGGACGAAGTTATATTATCCCTCTGGTTATCATATATGAAAGAGAACCCCTCTATAACAACCGAGTCGGCCATGTGGTTCATTATAAGGGGGTGGAGTGTGTTGACATATGATCAGCTGATGGACCTGTGTTACAACTCTCATGATTATTGGCTCGGATGACAGGCCGTATTGCCCTTTCATTAGGCGGAATTAGAAAATGATTCTCTGTCTCTCTGTTTCTGTCTGTCTGTCTGTCTGTCTCTCTGGGCCTGTCTGTTTTTGTCGGTGTATCTATATAATTTTATGTATGTATGTATGTATGTATGTATGTATGTATGTATGTATGTTTGTATGTTTCAAGGTTAGGTTAGTGTGTCTGTTTTCACCTTCATCATTTATTCTATCAATATCATTTAATTCTTCCTCCTTCTTCCGGCTTCCTCTCACTCCTCTTTCCCCTTCACTCCTCCTTCCCCTCACTCCTCCTTCCCCTTCACTCCTCCTTCCCCTCACTCCCTCTTCCCCTCACTCCCTCTTCCCCTCACTCCCATTCCCCTCACTCCCCCTTCCCCTCACTCCCCCTTCCCCTCACTCCTCCTTCCCCTCACTCCCCCTTCCCCTCACTCCCCCTTCCCCTCACTCCCCCTTCCCCTCACTCCCCCTTCCCCTCACTCCTCCTTCCCCTCACTCCTCCTTCCCCTTACTCCCCCTTCCCCTCACTCCCCCTTCCCCTCACTCCTCCTTCCCCTTCACTCCTCCTTCCCCTCACTCCCATTCCCCTCACTCCCCCTTCCCCTCACTCCCCCTTCCCCTCACTCCTCCTTCCCCTCACTCCCCCTTCCCCTCACTCCCCCTTCCCCTCACCACTCCCCCTTCCCCTCACTCCCTCTTCCCCTCACTCCTCCTTCCCCTTACTCCCCCTTCCCCTCACTCCCCCTTCCCCTCACTCCCTCTTCCCCTCACTCCCTCTCCTCCGAACATCTTATTAATCAAGACACAACAGTTGCTATAAAACGCTTCAAGATTTGACTAAAAATAGCTCCGTTTTCTCCTAAGCAAATTATATCAGAAAGGCTGACTAACCTAGTTCTCGTGCACTGGAGATTGCCATTGATAACAAAAGTATAGGCAAAGACGTATACTAAAACAACAGACAATAAGACATACACAAGGAAATATATGCCAGATGCACATATTTGTTACAACAGAAGCTCACGAATATTTGTCAGTACATTTTTTTCTCCCAAACTCTGAAACAATAAGATATTTTAGTCCTATAAAAAACAATATTTTACAAAAAGCTTTACGCTGAAATATTCTCAGTTTTACCATATTTCCTTTAATAAATGGTTCTCCTTTATCCCGTGAGGGGGGACTATTTTTCACCATCTTTTTGTTTTTTCCGCCTGAGTTTAAGCGTTTAAAAATAATAGTCAACATTTAATAGAAAAAAGAGCGTTTCAGTTTTGTTTTAATGTTACTGTCAACACACGGTGGACGACCATACTGTAAGTGTCACCTACTGTCAACACACGGTGGACGACCATACTGTAAGTGTCACCTACTGT
>CAUDMG010002375.1:425000-437500 GCA_958450375.1 Homarus gammarus | reverse complement strand
TGTTTTGATTCATGGTTTGTTTTGATTCGTGGTTTGTTTTGATTCGTGGTTTGTTTTGAGTCGTGGTTTGTTTTGATTCGTGGTTTGTTTTGATTCGTGGTTTGTTTTGATTCGTGGTTTGTTTTGATTCGTGGTTTGTTTTGATTCGTGGTTTGTTTTGATTCGTGGTTTGTTTTGATTCGTGGTTTGTTTTGATTCGTGGTTTGTTTTGATTCGTGGTTTGTTTTGATTCGTGGTTTGTTTTGATTCGCGGTTTGTTTTGATTCGTGGTTTGTTTTGATTCGTGGCTTGTTTTGAGTCGTGGTTTGTTTTGAGTCGTGGTTTGTTTTGAGTCGTGGTTTGTTTTGAGTCGTGGTTTGTTTTGATTCGTGGTTTGTTTTGATTCGTGGTTTGTTTTGATTCGTGGTTTGTTTTGATTCGTGGTTTGTTTTGATTCGTGGTTTGTTTTGATTCGTGGTTTGTTTTGATTCGCGGTTTGTTTTGATTCGTGGTTTGTTTTGATTCGTGGCTTGTTTAGAGTCGTGGTTTGTTTTGAGTCGTGGTTTGTTTTGATTCGTGGTTTGTTTTGATTCGTGGTTTGTTTTGATTCGTGGTTTGTTTTGATTCGTGTTGTTGATTCGTGGTTTGTTTTGATTCGTGGTTTGTTTTGATTCGTGGTTTGTTTTGATTCGTGGTTTGTTTTGATTCGTGGTTTGTTTTGATTCGTGGTTTGTTTTGATTCGTGGTTTGTTTTGATTCGTGGTTTGTTTTGATTCGTGGTTTGTTTTGATTCGCGGTTTGTTTTGATTCGCGGTTTGTTTTGATTCGTGGATTGTTTTGAGTCGTGGTTTGTTTTGAGTCGTGGTTTGTTTTGAGTCGTGGTTTGTTTTGAGTCGTGGTTTGTTTTGATTCGTGGTTTGTTTTGATTCGTGGTTTGTTTTGATTCGTGGTTTGTTTTGATTCGTGGTTTGTTTTGATTCGTGGTTTGTTTTGATTCGTGGTTTGTTTTGAGTCGTGGTTTGTTTTGAGTCGTGGTTTGTTTTGAGTCGTGGTTTGTTTTGAGTCGTGGTTTGTTTTGATTCGTGGTTTGTTTTGATTCGTGGTTTGTTTTGATTCGTGGTTTGTTTTGATTCGGGGTTTGTTTTGATTCGTGGTTTGTTTTGATTCGTGGTTTGTTTTGATTCGTGGTTTGTTTTGAGTCGTGGTTTGTTTTGAGTCGTGGTTTGTTTTGAGTCGTGGTTTGTTTTGATTCGTGGTTTGTTTTGATTCGTGGTTTGTTTTGATTCGTGGTTTGTTTTGATTCGTGGTTTGTTTTGATTAGTGGTTTGTTTTGATCGTGGTTGTTTTGAGTCGTGGTTTGTTTTGAGTCGTGGTTTGTTTTGATTCGTGGTTTGTTTTGAGTCGTGGTTTGTTTTGAGTCGTGGTTTGTTTTGAGTCGTGGTTTGTTTTGAGTCGTGGTTTGTTTTGATTCGTGGTTTGTTTTGATTCGTGGTTTGTTTTGAGTCGTGGTTTGTTTTGAGTCGTGGTTTGTTTTGATTCGTGGTTTGTTTTGATTCGTGGTTTGTTTTGATTCGTGGTTTGTTTTGATTCGGGGTTTGTTTTGATTCGTGGTTTGTTTTGAGTCGTGGTTTGTTTTGAGTCGTGGTTTGTTTTGATTCGTGGTTTGTTTTGATTCATGGTTTGTTTTGATTTTAGCTGGTATTTTCTTATTTTGTTTAAGATCAGGTTAATGAGTGCACAGCTGTTGACGTTGTTCTTATTGTTGTTTTTATTGTTGTTTTTATTGTTGTTTTTATTTGCACTGGGGTTAAAATTCAGTTGTTTTTTTTTAGGCTGCTTTCGCTAAGGTTGACAGTTGATCAGGAAGAAGAGAGAGGAAATATTAATTTACTTTTACGAGGAAAATAAGATAATAATCACAAATACCTGCACTTGGTCTGAACAACACCCTAGGCATCTCTATACATAGGCCTCACCTCTGGATAATGTTAATAATAATTAGGAATCAAATACATTTTAATTCAGGAAAGATTCAGAAATTTAATAACACGAATCAAGATTTATCCAAGGGCTGATTGTGGGTTATATCACGTCCCAGTAATGAGTTTAGTGACAAAATCAAATGTGGGGGATTTAGTGAAGGTCAAAACTGAGGCTGGGAGAGAATATGAAATGGAAACCGTGAACAGACTTTTTATTATTATTGTATTGGTCAGAAACGTCGACACTTTCAGCAGAGGTTTGGTGTTATAGGCGAATGGTAAGAATAAGCTACACTGATAGAAAAATAAATGAAGAAGTACAAAGATTAGCAAAAACTTCAAAGAGAAATAACTTGAAATTATAGACAAAAGAAAAAAATATATACTTTGGTCATATAATTAGGGATTAGGGGAAACTAACATAAATATTAATGTGTAAAGTTGAGAGTAGGAGGGCCAGGGGGGCCAGGGGGGCCAGGTAGAGACTGGGATGGGTGAATAAAATAAACAATAGGACCCCAGAGAGATACAGCCTGAGAATGTTCAGAGTGGAGGACTGTGGTCGACAACCCTCAGATGTAAGGACGATACTCTGACTGACTGACTGACTGACTGACTGACTGATTGTCTTAAACCGTGCCAAGTTACCTCAAGAGATTGTATTTGCCATGTCTGTAACAAAGGTATGGCGCTGTACTCTCTCTCTCTCTCTCTCTCTCTCTCTCTCTCTCTCTCTCTCTCTCTCTCTCTCTCTCTCTCTCTCTCTGGCTGTGTGTGTCTCAATAATTCAGTGGGAGGACAAGCAGTAACAGGGCCCCGGCTGACTGACCAATACAGGTTTGTTGGTGTGTACAGTGTGGCAATACTAACAGACAGACAGACAGACAGGATGGGAAAAACAGACTGACAGGTGTAAGAAGATAGAGAGATAGATAGATAGATGGATAGATAGATAGATAGGTCGATAGATTGAATGGAAAAGAAAGACGTAATGGGACTAATAGACAGATAGACAGACTCGAAAGAAAGACTTAACAAGAGAGAGAGAGAGAGAGAGAGAGAGAGAGAGAGAGAGAGAGAGAGAGAGAGAGACAGAGCGTGAGAGAGATGAAAAGAGAAAAAGAGAGAGAGAGAGAGAGAGAGAGAGAGAGAGAGAGAGACTTGAATACAAAGATACAGAGATAGACGGAACATACACAGATAGACGGGTAATTGTCTTTACTGTTGAGGAAGTGAAGGAGGTCAGGTGCAGTAACCGACCATGCTGCCTCCCTTATACAGAAAGCTTAGTAAACAGTGTGTTATATCCACACTGCCCTTAACAGCCAGTCATGCTTCCCCTCCCCTCCCCTCCCCTCCCCTCCCCTTCCCCCCAATATACACATAATAGACCACCACCATTAGCTTCTTCTCCCATGATCCCGGCACCATAAATAGTTGTCTTCATTCATCACGAGCCAAAACTAATTGATGAATATTAGTGGGACAGACCCTCGTGTAGGAGCCTCTGGTGTGATCATGTTTAGTAGTATTGCCAGGGCTGAGATTATAGCGGGTCACACACACACACACACACACACACACACACACACACACACACAGGAAGAGAGAGAGAGAGAGAGAGAGAGAGAGAGAGAGAGAGAGAGAGAGAGAGAGTACCATCATTAATTAAGTTTGCTTCCTAATTAGTGTGAAAGGAGGTAAGCTGATTCAGCCTCTTAATTACTTAGGAAGTCAAACGTAGGACAAAAAGGATTGGTTCCTTGACTCCACTAGACAACTGTGTAGGATATTATCACTTAAAGCCGAGGCACTCACTGTAGGCACCCTCCCTCCCCTGGCACCGAGGCACTCACTGTAGGCACCCTCCCTCCCCTGGCACCGAGGCACTCACTGTAGGCACCCTCCCTCCCCTGGCACCGAGGCACTCACTGTAGGCACCCTCCCTCCCCTGGCACCGAGGCACTCACTGTAGGCACCCTCCCTCCCCTGGCACCGAGGCACTCACTGTAGGCACCCTCCCTCCTCTGGCACCGAGGCACTCACTGTAGGCACCCTCCCTCCCCTGGCACCGAGGCACTCACTGTAGGCACCCTCCCTCCCCTGGCACCGAGGCACTCACTGTAGGCACCCTCCCTACCCTGGCACCGAGGCACTCACTGTAGGCACCCTCCCTCCCCTGGCACCGAGGCACTCACTGTAGGCACCCTCCCTCCCCTGGCACCGAGGCACTCACTGTAGGCACCCTCCCTCCTCTGGCACCGAGGCACTCACTGTAGGCACCCTCCCTCCCCTGGCACCGAGGCACTCACTGTAGGCACCCTCCCTCCCCTGGCACCGAGGCACTCACTGTAGGCACCCTCCCTCCCCTGGCACCGAGGCACTCACTGTAGGCACCCTCCCTCTGGCACCGAGGCACTCACTGTAGGCACCCTCCCTCCCCTGGCACCGAGGCACTCACTGTAGGCACCCTCCCTCCCCTGGCACCGAGGCACTCACTGTAGGCACCCTCCCTCCCCTGGCACCGAGGCACTCACTGTAGGCACCCTCCCTCCCCTGGCACCGAGGCACTCACTGTAGGCACCCTCCCTCCCCTGGCACCGAGGCACTCACTGTAGGCACCCTCCCTCCCCTGGCACCGAGGCACTCACTGTAGGCACCCTCCCTCCTCTGGCACCGAGGCACTCACTGTAGGCACCCTCCCTCCCCTGGCACCGAGGCACTCACTGTAGGCACCCTCCCTCCCCTGGCACCGAGGCACTCACTGTAGGCACCCTCCCTCCCCTGGCACCGAGGCACTCACTGTAGGCACCCTCCCTCCTCTGGCACCGAGGCACTCACTGTAGGCACCCTCCCTCCCCTGGCACCGAGGCACTCACTGTAGGCACCTTCCCTCCCCTGGCACCGAGGCACTCACTGTAGGCACCCTCCCTCCCCTGGCACCGAGGCACTCACTGTAGGCACCCTCCCTCCCCTGGCACCGAGGCACTCACTGTAGGCACCCTCCCTCCCCTGGCACCGAGGCACTCACTGTAGGCACCCTCCCTCCCCTGGCACCGAAGCACTCACTGTAGGCACCCTCCCTCCCCTGGCACCGAGGCACTCACTGTAGGCACCCTCCCTCCTCTGGCACCGAGGCACTCACTGTAGGCACCCTCCCTCCCCTGGCACCGAGGCACTCACTGTAGGCACCCTCCCTCCCCTGGCACCGAGGCACTCACTTTAGGTACCCTCCCTCCCCTGGCACCGAGGCACTCACTGTAGGCACCCTCCCTCCCCTGGCACCGAGGCACTCACTGTAGGCACCTCCCTCCCCTGGCACCGAGGCACTCACTGTAGGCACCCTCCCTCCCCTGGCACCGAGGCACTCACTGTAGGCACCCTTCCTCCCCTGGCACCGAGGCACTCACTGTAGGCACCCTCCCTCCCCTGGCACCGAGGCACTCACTGTAGGCACCCTCCCTCCCCTTGCACCGAGGCACTCACTGTAGGCACCCTCCCTCCCCTGGCACCGAGGCACTCACTGTAGGCACCTTCCCTCCCCTGGCACCGAGGCACTCACTGTAGGCACCTTCCCTCCCCTGGCACCGAGGCACTCACTGTAGGCACCCTCCCTCCCCTCGTGTTGGTGTGGCTTCAAGCGCTACAGATTTAATGTGTTGAGTAGGAGTCAGTTTGTGGGTCTTAGAATCTAACTAGAATGTTAAGAAGTTGCCGAGTGATGCCTCGAGTTTATAGAAATGCCTTTGTCGTGTTGAGTTTTGTCAAATTTCCTTCGTTGTTGTTTTTTGTTGTATTTGTTATTGTTTTTGTTGTATTTGTTGTTTTTGTTATTGTTTTTGTTATTTGTTTGTTTTTGTTATATTCGTTGTATATTTAATTTTGTTTTGTTTTTTGTTGTCTTGTTTTTCTTGTTTTTGCTTATGTCTTTTGTTATATTTTGGTTGTTTTTGTTATGTAGTTGTTGTATATTTTTTTTAAGTTGATTACATTATTGTTTGTATATTTGTTGTGTTTGCAATTTGTTCTTGTTGTTTACATGTACCGCGTTTAGTGTTGCAGAGTTTGTTTGTTTTATGTCGTAGTTTGTGTTTGCAATTTGTTCTTGTGGGTTGTGATATCGCGGTTAAGTAAAGGTAGAGTTTATTTGTAATCGAAGTTGTGTTGCTTGAAAGACATATGTGTTGCTTATATGTTATTTATAATTTACTGATGTTGTTTGTGTTAAGTGACAGAGAAAAAGTTAATAAAATGACCTCCCATATTGTAAGTTTTCTGTACAAGGTTTTACAGTGTTATATTCTGGTGCTAAAAAAAATAGACTTTGTGTATTGGCTCGTGTTTTTATATATACATGACTGTTATTGTCTGTGTATATCAAAACATATTGTACGTGTATAAAAATATATATTGTGGCTGAAAGCAATATGTATGTGAGTCATTTATTGCAATTTTTCTCTTCATTGTTGCAGAGATTGCTTCTACTACAAGTGTGTTTCTTGTGTAATTCAGACGCATTGCCAAGGTGTGTGAAGTTTGATAGTAGTTTGTATGGGCTGCCAAAGAATTGTATGTTCTTCGTAAGCTTGACTTGTGTTTTAAAGTTTATCATGTTGTGTAGATAAGCTTTTAATTGGAAGAGATTATCCCAGGTTTTTTCTATGTATTATAAATTTTTTCCAAAGATTTATAGAATTTGCAATTTTTTTCTGAATTGCATAATATATTCCAGTGAGTTTGTTCGTGTTGTGGCAAAGGTTGTGATTGCAGTTTTGTTCGTAATATTGCAAAATAAATGGAAAGTGTTGCAGAGTTTGCTAGTGTTTGTGGTTAAAATAGTGTTTGTAAATGTTTTCCAGTATTGCATAATATATTGCACTTGTATGCAAAGTTGGTTCGTGGCGTTGCAATGGTAGCGTGCACAATTTTTGTCGTATATTGCAAATAATATGGAAGGCGTTAGAGAGTTTGTTAATGTTTGTGGTGCAATTAGTATTTTTTAATGGTCTTCACGTATTGTACATGACCTTCACCCACTCTATTATTATTATTATTATTATTATTATTATTATTATTATTATTATTATTGCTGATAAAAAATTACCAGACTGTAAAAATTATACTTACGATTTGTTATTTATTTTTTATGAAACCCTTCAAGTAAACGTGTGTGGCAGGTGTGGAGGCTCTGGATTATCAGTTGTATAGCAGGTGTGGGAGCGATGGGGCTTGTATAAAAAACCTATACTGTTTACATCGGGCAGTGAGGAGGAAAATAAAAAAAACAATTATGCGATTAGAGTCAGTTTCAGTATTTATCGCTTTAGCCCAGTCGACCATCCCGACCGTTCAGTAACTCACATGTAAAAGTCTCCCCTGGGGAAAAACGGAATAGGGAATAGAGAATAAATGCTTCTATGAGTGAAAATTAATCTGAAAAGCAATTACATAAAAAAATAAGACGAAATTGGCGGAAAAAAGTAATTAAATAGCATAAATGAGAGACATGAGGAGAAATTTAATACAAAATACAGTAATGGGAAAGATACAGCACTGTAGGGAAGAAAATACAGTAACACAGGGAAACACTATAGCATCATGGGGAAAGAAATATTGTATTGTACCAGGGGGAGGATTATAATTTTCCTGTTACTCTACATTTTTTCCTGATGTTTTTTTCCTGATATTCTACTTTTGTCCTAAAAAAGTAAAGTACTGGGGAAAAAAGTATAGTGACAGGAAAAAAATAAACAGGAAAAAAGTAGAACAAATGGAAAAAAAGTAGAGGATGAGGAAGAAAATGCATTATTAGACGGAAACTATGTGTCATGGCTCATCCAGAAGATGTTAAATAAAGTAGATATACCCGTAGTGTGTGTGTGTGTGTGTGTATGTGTGTGTGTGTGTGTGTGTGTGTGTGTGTGTGTGTGTGTGTGTGTGTGTGTGTGTGTGTGTGTGTGTGTGTGTGTGTGTTTTAGACTTTTTGGTTTATGTTTTGAAAATCTTGAACTTTGCCTATTATAAACTCCTTACATTTATAACATCAACATTCAATCATTATTTCACCTCCTAAGTATAATTAAAATCTTACGAACTCCTTTTCATAAGTTTTACCAATTACATTTGTTATATACCTCCAATAATAATAGTAATCGATTAATACTTCACTATTTTAGGTAATACTAGGTACCTTAGTCTTTCTAATCTAGTAATAAATATACGAAGAATATATTTCAACAATTTATAAGGAATATTTTAAAACAATCTATGAAAATATATTAAATTCTTCCCCCCCAAAAAATATTTCTAACTCTATCATACAATATTCCCAAATCATGCAACAAGAAAATCACAAATTACAAGAAATACGACTAAATATTTTACAGAATATTCCCAAATCATGCAACAGGAACATCACAAATTACAAGAAATACGACTAAATATTTTACAGAATATTCCCAAATCATGCAACAGGAACATCACACAATCCTAGTCGTTAGTTGAGTCGGTCAGCAGCAGTAGTGTGGGGCGGTGTGCCTAATTCTTGGTGGGTTGTGTGATATGTCGGGCCATGTAAAGTGTTGGGGGGGGTGGACGGTCTAGTTCTGATTAATGATAAAACTTTTCTCCGACACGTGTTGGCCATCACTCACCCTCACCTCTTGCCCTGGGGAGAGAAGGAGGGTCAGGGAGGGGTAGGGGAGAGAAAGAGGAGGAAGGGAAGGCATTATAAGACAAGGGAAGGGAAGGAAGTGGGGGAAGATGGTAAAGGGAATTAAAGGAGAGAGAGAGAGAGATCAAAGAACTCAATAAGGCAGAAAAAACAAGAAAAAATGAAGTAACTGAAGGAGAAAGAGTGAAATAAAAACAATAGGGGAACGGGAAGAATGCTGATAAAGAACGGGGACGAGTGAACAGGAGGAGGAAGAGGAGGAGTAGAAGGGACAGGAGTAAACAGGACGAGAGGAAGAGGAGTGTACAGGAGGAAGAGGAGGGCAAAGGTTCTAACAGGCAAGAGAAGGAAGTTTTCACACACATTAAGACTTAGGTGTGGTGTGGTGTGGTGTGGTGTGAGAGTGATGGTGTGGTGTAGTGTGGTGTGTGAGTAATGGTGTGGTCCTTCTCTCTCAACAGTCTGGGCTCACTGTCTCTTAAGGTGTAAGGAAGGATGCCCCAAGTTGACCTCTACACGACTGTATGTTAGCAAGCTAGACTTAACAACTCTTGGTCCTCCTGTTATATATATACTGAGTGGTGTGTGTGTGTGTGTGTGTGTGTGTGTGTGTGTGTGTACATCTTAGGGGTGAGGAAATATATAGCATTGTTGCATCCTCTTAAATATCGTCCTTCTCTCTCTCTCTCTCTCACACACACAAACAAATTAAAGGGAGATATTACCCCCATCCATTGTAACATTGCTCCTCTCCAACCAGTATATCTCTGTTGCTGCAGCCGGGAGCCTCCAGGCCATCGACCGGGGGTATTTTGTGTTGCTGGCTAACTTAAGCGAACAGGGTGGGCCATGGAGCAGAGGTATTTTGTGTTGCTGGCTAGCTTAAGCGACCAGGGTGGGCCATGGAGCAGAGGTATTTTGTGTTGCTGGCTGGCTAAAGCGGCCAGGGTGGGCCATGGAGCAGACGCCGTCAGCTCTGGACCAGGGCCGATTACTTTGATGTATTTGTCAGGCTGTTATTGTGTGCCGACTCTTGTGTTCTTCCTGAAGGGATATTTGGTTTTAATTTCTTTCCTTTTATTTCTGTTGTTTAATTGGTTTATATTTAGTTATTTTCTTCTCATTTTATCTCATTCATCTTATTTGGTTTATTTTTTGTTTGTTTATTTCCTTCCTGTTCTTTTATTTCAGTCATTTTACACTCCATCAAACACCTTTCCCCCTACCATCACATTTCCCCCTCCCCTCTACCCTCCCATAACACTTTCCCCTCCCCTCTACCCTCCCATCACACTTCCTCCTCCCCTCCCCTCCCCAATGTCCCCTCTCCTCTCCCATCAAACTCCTCCTTCCCCCTTTCCATCACACTTCCCCCTCCCCTCTACCCTCCCATCACACTTCCCCTTCCCCTCCCCTCCCCAATGTCTCCTCTCCTCTCCCATCAAACTCCTCCTTCCCCCTTTCCATCACACTTCCCCCTCTACCCTCCCATCACACTTCCCCCTCCCCTACCCTTTCCTCTCCCATCAAACTCCTCCTCTCCCCCTCCCCATCACACTCTCCCCTCTCCCCTCCCCTCCCCTATCCCCCTCACGCTCGAGGAAGTAAAAAAGAAAATATTGATAAGTAGTGTTGTTGGTCCTGAGGAGAGATCCATCCCAATGTGTGGCGGTGGAGAGGTGAGAGAGGGAGGGAGGGGGGGAGAGAGGTGTGGAGTGGGGAGGGGGAGGAACGGAGAGAGGGAATGGGAGGAATAAGGAAGGAGGGAGAAGAAAGGAGGAGGGGGAGAGAGGGAGGAAGGAAGGATGCTTGGAGAGAGAAAGCGACGAACGAAAGAGAGAGAGAGAGAGAGTCGGACAAGAGAGAGGGACGAACGAGAGCGAGGGACGACCGAGAGCGAGGGACGACCGAGAGAGAGAGAGAGAGAGAGAGAGAGAGAGAGAGAGAGAGAGAGAGAGAGAGAGAGCCAACCAATGTTATCATCCGGATTCTCTCCCATAGGAAAAGGAAAAGGGTCCACAGTCGTCTTGTAATAAACACAATATTGGGCCCATTGTGGTAGTTTCTATCTGCCATTTGGACGCGAGAGGCCATTCAAGTCCTTCATCTACCCGCCCAGAAAAGAGGGATGGTTGAGTGTGCTGGGATGAGGACTTTAGTGAGTGGGATGAGAGGGATGAGTCGGTTAGGGAGAGGGCAATAGTGGGTGGGAAGGAAGTAGAGAGTGATAATGTGGGGAATAATGAGAATTAGAGTGATAAAGAGAGATAGAGAGAGAGAGAGAGAGAGGGGGGGGAGATGAGAGGAGAGAGAGGGGACAATATAGTGTTACAAAGGGCTCGTGTGATCTGAGAAGATGAGATGAGGTGATAAACTCGGTGTGAGGAAGAGAGGGAGAGAGTAAGTAAGGCTTAGGGGGAGTGGGGGGAGGAGTATGAGGTGAGTGGGGGTGTGAGGAGAGTGGGGGAGTGGGGAGACACGGGGGAGGAATGAGAAAGGGAAAGACGTGAAGATGTTGACGAAGGAGAGGAGGAAGGGAAAGACGTGAAGATGTTGACGAAGGAGAGGAGGAAGGGGAGGAAGATGTTGATGAAAGGGAAGGTCAGGTCAGGTTAGGGTCAGCTCAAGAAGACGTCAGGTCGAGGTAGTTAAGGACCCATTAAAACGGAAGCACGTGTGGCTAATTACCGGCCTAGGGTATGATGAGGTGTGTGTGTGTGTGAAAGAGAGAGAGAGAGAGAGAGAGAGAGAGAGAGAGAGAGAGAGAGAGTGAGAGAGGAAGAGAAGAAAAACAAGAGTTGTAGCATTTAGTCGAGTGTTGTAGAACCAGAAATATTTATCTATCTATCCATTAAAATATCAGTAAACATATCTACTTTTATCTCTAGTTAACTATCTACTTCCTTATCTTCAACAGGCATAACAATTTAGATAACTACATATATCTGTCTTTCTTTCCATTGATACTGTAAATATTTAGCAAAATATATTGTTTTAATATTTATTCAAGGTGGATTCATATATACATCCGTAAATCCAATAACAAAAGTGTACATATTTTTATCTTATCTTTTCTGTACACAATATGAATTACATGTGTCTGGTGGGGGGGGTGGGGGAGGGGCTCTCGCTGGCTGAAATGTAAGTAATTAACTGACTGTCCTGCAACAGACAGCTCTCACACGTTTCTCCTATGTATTAAATAATTATTCTTTTCTTGATACCTGACAAGCTGTTCATTTTACCATCAGTCATTCTGTCAAAAACACCTGTAGAGTTATCTTTAAATTAGTACTGAATTATATACGCAGGTGTTAAAGGAATAGATTCAGAGATTTATTTTTTTTTTTTTTTACGCAGGTGTTTGAAACTTGGGGTACCTGGTATTGATCATCGAGGTGGCGTATCGTAGTGACAGGCGCTTGGTCCTTGGTGTGAGTGACCCGGTGTAGTGGGGAGCCCGTTATGTGGTCTGGCCGGGGGCGAGGGATGATATTTATCTTATTTCGTCAATTAATCAGAATGAATGTGGTGGGTTAGGTTAGGTTAGGTTAGGTTAGGTTAGGTTCGGTTCGGTTCGGTTAGGTTAGGTCAGGTCAGGTCAGGTCAGGTTAAATTATGTTAGGTTAGGCCATGCAGGGTTAGGTTAGGTTAGGTTAGGTTAGGTTAGGTTAGGTTAGGTTAGGTTAGGCCATGTAGGGTTAGGTTAGCATTAGGGCGTTTAATTATCGGATGAATTAAACTGAGGAGGGTAAATTTCAAACGATTCCCCCCAAAATAATGAAACAAATACCAACAGTTAATAACAAGAACAAACACAGGACATATTTGTTCAGGTAAAAGGATCCATTATGAGCGTTGATGAG